>JAUKPP010281435.1:0-10645 GCA_032273245.1 Phyllaplysia taylori
GGGCCTCGTGTGGGGGGTGAGCGTTGAATGTGCTATGATGTATTTTTATTTTTTTTATAGAAATAATTATCTGTTGCAGTGGGGTTTTTTTTTTTTTTTGTGTGTGTGTGTGTGTATGTGTGTGTGTGTGTGTGTGTGTCTGTGTGTGTGTGTCTGTGTGTGCGCGCGTGTGTGTGTGTGTGTATGTGTGTAAAAGGCCTTACAAAAGAGAAGGCTCAAAATTAAAGGAAAAACATACAAAAACAAAAGAAAACCCCGAACAATCTACAAGATAGAAAGAAGGGGAAAAACGCATGAAATACGGACAGAAAGTTCAAACAAAAAGTACAAAATGGCGAATCAAAATAGAGTCAACGAAAGAAACTCAGAGCACTTAACGGAATGGAAAGAAAGAAGGAGGGGAAGAAATCTGGGCGGGAATGTGGGCAGAATTTTCAAACGGATAAAACAAAGTCGTGAAACAAAATAAAAATCAAAGTGAAAAAAAATCAGGAACGACATAAAGACGAAATATGAGGAATTTAAAAGCAATAAAGAAATAAAAACCAAAAAATCTATTTTATGTGTCTGTGTGTGTGTGTGGGGGGGGGGGGGATAACTAGTCCAAAGACCTCCGGAGTCTCTTGTCTTTTCCGTCCCTGTAGAATTCAAACCCTCTGAAGTGCCTTCTAATTAGGGGCTGGTGCTATTGATTGGCCACCAAATACAGCGACAATCGAGGAGAAGATACCTCTCTAACAGGGCATTGGTCACTGGCGGTATCGAGTTGTCACTTTGTCAGACAAGTGGGGCAAAAGACACCTCATTCCTTATAATTTTCTGACTAGACTGTCGGTCATATTGTCAAATCGTCTTCCTACCCGGGGGAATGAGACATTGGAGAAGGGAGTATTAGTCATTTGAATGTGGGCATATTTCTCTTGGGGATGAATACAGAGTTTAAAAGGAAGGTGATCATAATATCTGCGTTTGTCTTGGGGGAAACAATTCGTTCCTTTTTTAGATTATTATTTCTGTCAAAGGGAAATGAATACTGGGAAATGCACTTTATACTGGGCGTCAGTATAGTGCGAACGCATTCGCAAAAGATATCTTATCATGCTAGTATTTGTAAGAGAGAAAGATATCATTATGTTTTTTCTATAATTCCAAGGTTGACATAATATTACATAATATAAAGGTAAGGAGGTTTAAACTGTGCGTCTGTCCTTTATATTACACTAGTTTCAATGACTCATGTTATATACCATGTATGTTGAAACACTTCTCTACCTCAATTTTGAGTAAATGATATATGGTAGCTTTTGTAGTGGAAGCAACAAACTGCCCCATCAGGCTTGTGTCCTTTGGTGAAACAGAATTGAATGTACAATCATATCTGTTGACAACTTAACGGTCATTAAACGTTCTCATAGAACAACACTACTGTGTGATTTAACCTGTTTTTGACTCTAAATTAATATGTTGCTGAGAAGCTGGATCCAACTATCTCGTTCCTTTTTTTTTATCGTTGTTTTCTTTGTGATTGTTGGTGCTAGTTATGTTGTGGTAGTTCATATTGTTGTTGTTGCTGTTGTTGTTGTCGTCGTCGTTGTTGATGTTGTGTCTGTTGTTACGGTTGTTTGTGCTGTTGTTCCTGTTGCGGTTGTTATGGTTGTTGTTGCTGTCGTTATTGTTGCCATTGTTGTTGTCTATGTTGTTGTTATGTTTGATGTTGCTGTTGCTGTTGTTGTTGTTATTGCTGTTGCAGTTGTTGTTGTAGACGTTGTTGTTGTTGAGGATGATGATGATGGTGACGATGATGAGAATTTGATGATGAAAATAGGTTGAATGGTATACTCAGTAAAATGTTGCCTAAAGGGAAATAGCATAATCTGTTTCCAAAAGTGTCATTGTGACCCAGAAAGTAATCATCAAGCTAAACCTGTGATACTCGATACATTACAAGGGAGACGGAAGGGGCGTGAGTTTAGAGAGTGGCTGTGAGGAAGAGAAAGGGATGCGACTAGCAATATTTCTGTCCACAGCTCCAGGGTGATAGTGCAAAGTCAACATTGTACAGGTCCCAGATCTGCGCGCGGTTGTCATAGTGACCGTGTGTAACAGAAGAGTATTGGTTTCTGTGGAGTCACGAAATTGGCTGTCGGTATGAGCTATGAGGTCGGCAAGTTCGTAAGATAGAGGGGCTGAAAGAAGGGACGGTTGTGTGTGGCCAGGGAGGATATTGAGAAACTGGGGGTGGGAGGGGGCTGGTATGTATACAAGGGTTTATTGCTTGCCAATGAAACGATTGAGAGATAACGGTCGTCAATAATGAGAGCCTGGGTGAATCAGAGGGAAGAAGAAGATGAGAATCACACATGAGATAGAAATAGAGCATCAAAGCCGCAATTGAGAATCCAATGATTTCCCGGGGCAATAGTGTCATCGAAGGACATTTCACCTACTTCATCAAATTGGAGCTACAGTGTAATTGTAAGACTCGAGTTCTTCAAGGTCCTTTTACTCTATCAGCTGAGGTCAAAGGTCAGTTTCCAATTCCCTCAGGTCTGCAATATTCATAGGCACTTCATGGCAGAACACCTTGCAGACTTGACCTTGATAAAGGCTTATTTTCGCGATGTCGAAATTCGGGGGCGGTGTGTCATCTAACGAAACCCCCGTGAGGGTGGGAAAAATTGAGCACTGCGAAAAGTTAAAATAAATGGATTCTGGCTCTCAAGTGCAGTCACATAGTTTTACTCGTGTGTCTTCGGAAACCAAACAAAACAAAAACTTTATCCCAAACCTCGACCACTTGCAAAAAAAAGTCTTGGCGTAATTCTCACTGCAAAGAGACACGAAGGCTTTTATTTTACTTATATTTTCCTGTACGAATAAAACTGCATAAAAATCATAGTCAATATAGTTACTTATATAACTGTACGTTATAAAAGAAGAGTCATTTGACGCGCCAGTGTGCTCTTTTCAAATCAGATTGAAATAGTGAATAGACCTTTCCCTTGATCGATAAAAATAGTAACAACAGCGGTGAGGAGGGGGCAGATCTGCACGTAAATGCACTGTATTAAAAATAACCCTGTTTTTATCTAGCGTAAATATCGAGTAAAGGATTGAACTATTGAGGCGGATGTTCTCGTCCAATTTCCTTTAGAGTTTCCAACCTGCTCTTCACGAAAGTCAGAAAGAATTGTCTTTATCTTTCAGCTGGAAAGAAGGAGTAAGTACCCTATCAACAATCTTCTTTAAATAGACAAAGTTTATAGTGCACCCAATACATAAATTATGCAGAAGCTGAAAGCTCCTCTATCACCCCTCCAACGTCTCAGCACTAATTTTAGCGCACTTTTATTGTTGGACTGTTAACCCCAGGAAGCCGGGTGCATTTTGGTCTGAGTATCGGATGTACTAATGGAACTCAACGTCGATTTCGGTCAATTCTCTGCCGTCAAGATGCCAACAATTTGTGTCAAGGTCGATTATATTCAAAGAAGTGATCGGATCTGACCCAAGAAGAAGGTGTGAAGTAATGTAAAGCTCCTCTGTCGGCTTTCTCTTTCAGCTTTCGTTTTAAGCATAATTTTTTCTTCGTTCATTTTCAAATTGGTTTGTACCGAGCTGCTGTAAAAGCACAGGCAGTTAATTTCTGACACCTGTCAAAGAATTTTGAATGGTCAACACTCGGCTGTGATGGTAGATCTCATTTATTATGTAAGTCAATCTTTCAATTCAGGTAAAGGTTTTCTTGTTTGTTGCTTTTGTTTCACGCACCTTGCAACACTATAAGGTCATTTGAGAGGCGGGCTACTTCGACCCTGTTAAGGTCAACCCAGCGGAGAGGGACAATAGACCGGCGCTGTGGTGTAATGGTTAGGCTCTTCGCCTTGCAAGCGGGGAGAACCTAGATCGATTCCCGATCGCGGACGATCTGGGTTTTTTTCTGCTGGGATTTTTCCCCTCTCAGTGCGGGTTGGGCCTTACAGGCAGGGTTGAAGTAGCCCGTCTCTTAAATGACCTTACAGTGTTGCAGGGGACGTAAAACTGGTAACCGATCCTAACCGAAAAGGGACAATAAATTTCAGCAAAAAAACTGAAATGTCTTCTGTACATTGTATCCAATTCGAGTCTTCCGCATGCCAGGCGAGGAGCCTAACCATGACACCACAGCATCAGTGTTTGACCATATTAACTTGGCGGACAACACGGGGTAGGGAGGGATGGTGGAGAACATAACGTCAAGATAACTGTCACATGGCTACTCTCCTACTTGGTATTTTTTTCATAATTCGTGAGACTTAGATTCGAACCCGCACACTTCACTTTTGGGGTATGTTTTGACAAACAACCAGTCGTCAACCGAGTTATTGTTTCGACTATCTCCAATTTTTTTGGTTGTGCAAAAATGTTATGTCAACTCACTGATGCAATAGGAAAGTGTCCCACATTTCGCTGATTGTTTAGCAAAGAGGCGAATACCCCACTACAGGCTTTTTATTATTCGCCCTAAGGCGGAGCGTCCACTGACCTGTTTTGTCAGTTCCACGCCAGGCTCACCTACATATGATATATACATATGAGCCTGGCTTGCAACTGACAAAAACGCCAATGGACGCTCCGCCTTATGCAAAACAAACAACCATTTATCTGACGATATGTTTTGGAGTTAGTGAAAACGAGAAAGCGAGTGCATTGTGTGGTACAATATCAGAGAGTCTATAATTTGACAGGAGAAACGACCCGTGACGACAGTGCAATTAGAGCGTGGCCGAGGATTACAATAATCAAGCGCGGGTCAGCATTGAAACTTGCAAGATGTCCTTCGTTATTCGCACTTCCATTGTGTGACCTAGTTTTGTGTTTAGAGGCTTTGTTTCTTCTCTCAAAATACAACCTCTATAATAACATCCTATCTAAATGCGATTCTCTCATTGACAACAATGTGACCTAGAAAAAACAAAACAGCCAATCACAACGCCCCGACAGTCTATAAACAAAGAAATCAACCAATCAGCTTACCAAGCTTAGCGGCCGCGGCATCTGCCAACGCCAGAAGCGTCTCGTCAGAGATGGGCTCATGACGCAAACTTTGGTCGCTGTAGGAGCGCATCAGCAGCTCTTCCCCGAACAGCTCGCTCGACTCGTTCCTGGGAGGACGAAAGGAGAAAATAGAAGTTGTCAGCTTAGTTGTTTTTTTCTCTTTTTTTTTAAAAACTATTTTCGATGGTTTCTTCGTCTTGTTGGTGATATTGTTGTTGTTGTTATTAGTGTTGTTGTTTGTTGCTGTTTGTTGTTTTGTAATAATAATAATAATAATAATAATAGTAATAGTAATAGTGGGACACAATAATTATTAAAACTGAATAAATGTTATAACAAGTGATTATAACAGCGTTATTCTAACAGTGTTTTCTGTATTAATCAAGCGGCGTCAATAGAGTAGGAATGACCTTGGGAATATTTATCTAAAAAAAAATAGTTTTAAAAACATATATAATAATATATAAACGAGTAAAAAAAACATTTTTTTAAAATAATAGTACTACTACTACTACTAAAATTAATAATAATAATGACAACAACAACTAGCTAAAAGGTCCCACTTCTGCAAATACATAATGTATAGCGTTCTCTAGTTACCTGAGATTCTCCAGCACCCTTGGATTCCTCATGTTGATCAGATTCTGCATGGCTCGTCGCACAAAGTAATCCTGGGGACGACACAAACGGTTTCACTATTAAGAAGGATGTTTTGTAGCCAGTGCGGTCAAAATTAGTGGTGCGAGATTGCTTAGATCTTATTCGTAGCTACTTTTGTCGTTTCCATTTGTCTCAACATCATTCTATTTTTCTGCATGGGTTATCATATTATTCTTAAACATTCTTTTTAAAATGCTAGGTCTATATGAAAAACATAAAATTCAACCAAATTGGGATGATCGAAATCTTTACATGAGCACAAGGTCCCTGTCGGATTTGTACACACTTTGTCTTGGGACATAAAAGAAAAAAAAGTATGAGAAAATTCACGATTAGGACGCTTTTGTCTTTTATTGATCTTATTTAAAGAACTTCTAGAATGATAACATTAAGCAATTCAGAGAAATATAATCACATCAAGAAAATTGTAAAAAACTCGTATCCCAAATTTGGGGGAAATCTAGCAGAAAGTTTGGGGACAATCGACGGAAATTTGCTTCACCAACTTTTTGCGCACTATATTTGAGAATCATTCACTAAATATGAATACTGTTTTCGTTTCTGTGGTTTCAAATACTAAAACTCTTCTAAGCTTGTTACTTCAGTCAACTTGACTCTAGTCGATAAGGATATAAAGCTCTCTCTATAGGGGTAAGAGAGGAATTTGATCGAAATTGAACAAAAAGTAGAGGTACAATCAAGATGATATAATTAATTAATTAGTTCACCAAAGTTGAAAAGAAATCGATACTGGCATGAAACAGATTCCCCCAACATAATGACAAGAATCTGGAACTTGTGTACGTGTTGATGTATTAGGCCCAGATAATCGCAGGAAATCACTAAGCTCAGCCAACAAACGGTTGAAATGATTCAATGACGCATAGTAAGCCTCGTTTGTAATGCCAAATCCGTTTGATTGCCTACTATGCCTCATTAAATCCCCTGCACTGTGAATTGGCTGAGTTTGGTGATTTCCCCCATCGCTTTGTATTTCTACATTCATTCCACCTAGGCCAACCAACAAATCTCCCTTGATCCCAACCTGTTGGCCTCCTGTCATTGTGGGGCAGTTGATTATTTCTTTGACAGTTTAGTTTGGCTCAGAATATATTGTCAACTATCTAATAATGACCAAAAGGGTAAATTATCATCGACTAGGTAAAAGGAAATGTGAAGTCGTAGAAAAAGTGATAAGAAGAGGATGAAATTAATTATATACGTATGATGGCAATACAAGTTATATCACTGTTGCCTGAAATTAGTATCTCCTAAAAGAGAAATCTTCTCTAGCTATCGAGACAAAAATGATTCACTGTGATTTCCTGCAAGCAAAAAGTATTTAGACACATTTTTGTGCTGTTTTTATTTGCCTACGATTGGTTCGGTCAACTTTGGAATTTAAAGAATGTTGCAAAATGAAGTTTCAAATTCCAGGTTTCGTCTGGGGCGGTTCTTAATCTACGATGTAAAGAGCTATTGAGTCTCAAAAATGGTGTTCTGATTTCACTCAGACGAAAAATATTATGCTTATAGCCATCAGAAACTTTGAGATGATACATTCAGATTAAAACAATAAAACAAAATTGCAAGACATGAATAAATACAGACGTCGCTCTGAAGTGAAAGATACACACTGATTATAAGCAGAACGCTACCAAATTTGCGAGATGTAATGTTAGATCCAAATACATTCAACGTGACATCAAAGTGAGACAGCTAAATCTGCATGGCATCGGCGTGATGCTAGTTATTAACTATATCAGAGAGAGCAAACAAATAAATTCAAAGACAATCACAAGATGGAATATGATCTAGCTTTGTTATTACCCGTGCTTCAGTAAATCTGTTTGTAATTTTGTTTCTTTGCTTGCATGAGTCTGAACGCATAAACTTCCTTGTTAAGAGTTTACGGCACTGTGATGTTTTTCACTGACAGAAAGTAGGCTAGGGCTTTAAAAACTCTCAAAGAAGTAGGAAAAAGAAGTAGATGGGACCAACACTCCGCTTTAAAATAAAAGTTTTAGTACAAAAGTTTTATCCATCAATTCAATTACGGCTTCCCACTTTGATAACCTGTGTACGTTTGAATAAATACCGTTATGTTACAAAATACATTACATATCTCATCAGTACCGGGTTCACATTTTAATAAGGGGCTTCTATTCTGAATTCGTTGACCTCGTCATAATTTAGTTTTTTAACATTCCCAGCAATAGCTGAGCTGCAGCGTACCCTTGATGCTCTCACAGAACATAAACCAACGTTTCGAGTCGGCTACTAGTATATAATAATAAAAAATTGACAGGAATCAAACAGGAACAATTACAGCAGTGCTATGGCACAATCCTTAAAATCAGTCCACAACAGACCATCAATATATCTAAACCGAAAGGAGCAAATCATTGTACAATTCTTAAAACCATATTTCTTTTACAAATACATAATGTAGAAAGGAGAGAAAAGTATAGCGGAGGCACTCTTCCGTTGGTTGTATGTCTATGGTAATGGTTGGACGCTTGCTTAACGTCTTTCCAGCATTTAATACTAAATACTTGTTTGACCCCTGACTGTAAAAGAACAAGGACGAAGTCATTAAAACTCTCACCACGGCAGGTCATTTACCGGATCTTAACAGCAGCATTTACTTTACAAGATGGAACCTTAATAACTACAAGAAAGAGCACTTTGGCTGAAGCGGGAAAACCATAAAGACTCACTGTGTGGATGAAGTGGATAAACCATATTACTTTTTTAAGTACTGTAAAAGAAAAAGGAAGTGATAAAAAAAAGTATTTATTATCCTAACGCTGGCTAGTGTTTACTTTGACCTCGTTTGCTTTTACTGTTGTTTATTTTTAAAAGACTTTCCATAATACAAACCTACGTAGTGGCCCTAAAAAGTATCTTAAAGGGTTAAAAATATGGTACCCCACCCCCATTCTCCCTCGCCTTGTCCTTTAAATGTAGTCTGGCAGATAATGATAGTCGGAGAGTTGAGGATACGCTGGTCACAAATTTGAAGTCGTAGAATTCTGGGACTTCCGCACAGAGTACAGGGAGGTGGCAACAATGGACGACACACAATAAGCATTGAAAACTGAAAAGTCTTAGCCAGTATCTTTTGGAACCGAGCGCGTTGGAGGGTCTCCCTATCCCAGACGCTCATTTCCGCTTCACTCCAAAACTACTATGCGCCATCTTGAATCTTTTAGCATTTCGAATCTGAACCATTTTCCGATTATCAAATATTATAATTGTTATATCTTCAACTTGTCAAAATTTTGGAATAGCATAAAGTCGTTGTGAGACGACGGACGCGTGTCTGGCTCAACGCAGATTGAAGAGAAACAGTCCCAAGACAAGTATCTCTACTTTGCACATTTTTCATCGGATTGACATTCAATGTATGCAACAGAGACATTCACAATAGGTCCAGATGTCATGATATTCGTTACTGATTCAAAGTTCAGAATATACGGGTAAATACTTCATACCTTTGACCTTAAGTCGCCATGTAGGCTAAACATCTACTTTTATTAGTTTTACATTATTGTCACTTTTTCTCTTTGTCTGTTTTCTCTATTCACAGACACTATCTCTGCCTATCTCCCTCGCTCTCTCATTCTCTCTCTCTCTCTCTCTCTCTCTCTCTCTCTCTCTCTCTTTGTCTCTCTCTCTCTCCATGTCTCCAGGGCGCCTTCGGCCGAGACTCGTGTTCAAATCCTTGGTTCATCGTGATGGTTTCGGAGTTTTCATTTAGCTGACTTCCGTCCAACCAAAGATGCATGAAAAAAAACAGTCTCGAATCTTTCAACATGTTATTATTGCTATAAGGGGTGCCAAACCGCACCAACAAAAACTATCTCTCTCGTGCTCTGTCTCTCTCTCTCTCTCTCTCTCTCTCTCTCTCTCTCTCTCTTTCTCTCTCTCTTGTCTAACTATCGCTTTCCGTCTCGTTCACTCTCTCTCTCTTTGTCTTTTTCTCGCTTTCTCTCTCTCATCCCCTGTCTTTTTTTTTAGAGATAACTGGTTCCCCCACCCCCTTGCGGAATAGGGTTAGTTTAAAGTTAGTCATTGATAGAGGCGCCAGCATTTTTGGCTGTTTACGCTTGGTGAATAGGGGTGATGGCCTTTGGGTCCCTAAAGATCGGGGCTGTTTTCGGCTCTCTGTTTCAGTTCTATCTTCCTGCCTTTGTCCCTGTCTCAAATTCTCTTTTCGTAATTTCTATATCTACCACAACCACCCTCACGCACAGTACACAGAACTCACACATAAAAAAACCCACACACAATCAAACACATACACATACATTCACACATACACCCACACATACACGCTACAAACACACACTCCCACACACACATCACCCGGACACACTAGTTACAACCTGTGCTCCTCACCCAGTCTCAACCATTACACACTTAACCTACATAATTAATTTTCCCTCCAAAAACAACTTCAAACGCTCTCCACGAGAGACAAGTACGTACTTAAACCACCATCCCCCCCCCCCCCTTCCACCCCCGCTCCATTCCCATCCCCTTTGGCTCTTTCATTTCCCACCCTTCTGGCTTCTTTTCGTGACCTTTTCTCTCTCAAGGCCTGAAGAAGAAACATTGTTACCATTCACATGAAAAACCTAGTAACTCAGCCATCAAAAGTTTCCAAAAATACTCAAGCTTTTGCCCCATTACGAACGTTTGAATAAAAGTATGACGGAGCAACAATTTTGTTTCCGAAAATAGTAAAAAAAAATATCAAGTTACGAACTTCAAGGACGAAGAAGAGACTTTTGGTATCTCCTTTAAATTTTGTGTACCTAGTTTCCAAACCTCAAAGACCGTCAAATTCTACTTTATGTCGGAATCACTTGGAAATTTGAAGCAAGCAGGGTCAAAGCTTGCGAGTTGCATGCAATATAAAAGAATCACGTCTTGTTATTTA
>JAUKPP010281446.1:0-10644 GCA_032273245.1 Phyllaplysia taylori
ATTAGTCTGGCAGATCCGGCAGCCGGACGGATAGGCTTTTGGCTATTAGTCCGGCAGCCGGACGGATAGGCTTTAGATGTTTGTAAAAGTATTGTGTTGGGGCAAGTTGTCACACCAGTCATTAAAGTGAAAATGTGTTGAAGAAAGAATACAGAAAGTTTGTGTGTATGGAACCGTATCTAGGGCTAACTTGGGCTATTTTGGAAGCACCATGACGAAGTCTCTTCTTGGGAGGATATTATGACAAAAACGTGAAGTGTTTATCGTTGCCGATATGATCTTAATATTATAGTGTTGATGGACCCCTAAAATCCCGAACAAACAAAAAGGCCTCTTGTCCCAAGTTTTACGGCTATTTTTGGGCCGGCTCGGTAAATGGACGAATTCATTTTCGTGTACATTTAAGCATGTCGTCAACATGTTATAATATTGTTTGTCATGTATTTTCTTAATTTCATATGGAGTCTGTTTATTTTCATAGTCTGAATGTGTGAAAATAATATTTAAAAAAATTTGGCTGTTCTAAGGGCACCCAAGTTTTCCATTTTCGAAAGTGAGTATCTCGAGATTTACGACATTGAACGCCATCTCGATTCTCGATTTGCCTGCCTGTCTGCCTACTGCCTACCTGACTGACTGACTGCCATTCATCCGGGGTTGAAAGGCATCTTACTGTCCGTGGAAAACAAGATGCTTATTTAACTCATATATGCAAGTGTATACGGGTAGAAAAGGTGGGAAGGTAGGACATTCGTTCCTCGAACTCAGTTTAAGATTCTACTGAAACTTACTTGAACAAGATTTAGTCTAGAAGGATTCCTTTGCCTTCACTGCCTTTTTAGAAATCTATGCCCTCTTCAATCTTGACCTGACTGGACTGACTGAACTGACTGTGCTGTGCTGTACTGCAGCAGTTTTAGCTCAGCTACCTTTTTCGCCCACCTAATGGGAATCTAGTGTTAAACCATGAATTCATATGTGTTCTTAGGTGGGCAACAATGAGGCAACTTACTATAGTATAGACTATACGTTCTTAGCCTGTCTAGGAGTAGAAGTAATAGTAATAGGAGGTGGGCGAAAACTGGGGCAACCTAGTCAGTATCTTTTGTGCTGCTATTTTCGCCCAGTGCCAAATCTCGCCCACCTTATGGGAATCTAGTGTTAAACTGTGTATTCCTACGCGTTCTTAGGTGGGCGAAAACTGGGGCAACCTAGATCTAGATAGAGAGTCGAAGAGCCACTGATGGGTCGTTGATACTGTCGTTGTGATCCTTCAGATAGAGATTCTGTGGCTGTTCTGCCTTTGCAAAAGCATGTTTAGTTATCATTTCAAATTCAAGAATAGCCTCTCCTTTGTTGATTGCAGTAAGGAAAATGCCAGCAACTAACATCTTTCACTTTCACCATTTTGTTAGGGTTATCAGGTCACATGACCAAAGCGTTGTAAGACAAAATGACGGAATCCTCGATTCGATGCGTTCTTTTGTTATCAATATGATTGCGCCACTTCAAAACTTGATACATGTGTATGAAAAGTACAAAAAATAAGCTTTTCGTCGATGTATGGGAATCTAGGCAAGACTCTACTGTTGTGGCTGTGGAGAAATTTGGGCGCTTTTTCGGTAGTTCCCACCCCAACTATTTATTATATAGCAAAACATTTACATTGCCGATTTTCTTCCGGTTGCCACTCAAGTCAGATAATGAAATCCGATGTAGTTCTAGTCTGAATAAAGGAAAGCTGGACCAATCGTAAGGGGTGGGGGGTTCAGGGGGGTGTCCCCCCTAACAAATAATAATATGTTTTTCTCTCTCTCTTCATTCGTTCATTCCTATGCTGACTGTTCCAACCTGGCAGATTGAATTGATTCCCCCATGCGCATGCGCATATCAAAGAAACACACAGAAGTTTCCTGTAGTAGAGTGACGATATTTTGCTATATAAATAGTTGGGGTGGGAACTACCGAAAAAGCGCCGAAATTTGTCCGTGCGCTCAGCGGACTGGGGGAAAAATGGCGACCTGGCGCGGCCGAGAAAACATGGCGATTTTAGACCTTTTTTAATTGGCTCTCCGACGTAGCAGAAGTAATATTCTGACCAACCAGAAAGCTTTTCTTATAGAAGATTGGTATTGTTTCGATTTGCTAGAAGGGCAAGTTGACGTCTGCTGAGCTCTCAATGCTCGACTGTAGTTTAACAAAACATTGCTGTTGAAGTAATGATCAATTTCATGTATGAGAATGTCTAAAGCCTAACAATGCTCTTGCTTTATGAATATTTCAGAGCCAAGTTTATGTGGCAAGGGAATGTAAGACATGATGTCCGTGGACAAGGAGTGGAGTGAAGCATTAAAGGCTTGTCTTGGAAATGTTGATGAATCCCATAGTGAGCCATCAAGCTCTCAACCTCAAGATCCCCAGGTAAGGTCTATATTATATCCATAAAAATTGAGCTATGCATGTCATTTTCTTGAGTGTGAGAAAATGAAACAAATATTCTTTCAACATGGCGCTGATGGAATAAGACGTGTGCTTGTTCAGTTGGATCAATTGATAACAGGTCAATAACCTCGTGGGCTTAATTCTTACAACTTAATACAAATGCATTTCAAATCTCAGGATTATAGTATGAGCTGTTTCTTGAAAATGTCATTCTCAGAATGAAAATATCCCACATTAAAAGTTAGCACAGGATTAAAAGAAAACAATTCCTACATTTGAATCAATTTAAAATTCTGATTACAGGGGGTTTCTGGAATTTTTAAAAACTTTGTTTCAACTTCTAGATCTTTTTTTGTTTTCTTAAAAATTATGTAATTTCGAACATATCTTACCACTCATTATTTTTTCTTTAAATTAAGATGGCTACTGAACTTCAGTCATTGTTGTCTGATTACACATCATGTATCCGTGTATCCTTTACAGCAGTTGCAAAACCTAAAGGGCATAGAAAATGTTTTGTCTAATTTTTTACATTTCATGCCAACACCATGATTCATAGTAGTGATGAAATGTTAAGAGTTTGATGGGAGGTTATTGTTGGTACAATCTTCTGTAGCTTGGACAGCTCTGGCAATGTGAGCTTATTTATAAACTTTTCATTGTCATACGGAACAAAATCATTTGTGACTATTGAGGTTAAGTGGGCCATCCTGAAAAAACAAATTCAGAGAAAATCTCCAGTGTAAAGTACGTGAGGACTGCTTTGTCCAACCAGAAACACCAGAATTTTAAAATTTGGTTTTGTTTACCGGTTTAATGTCCCTTGCAACACCATAGTTATAAGTATAATATAAGATCATCTAACAGACGGGCTCCTACGACCCTGCCTGTCAGGGCCAACCTGGACTGAGAGGGACAGATCCGCATGATGGTAATTTTGACATTCACAATGTAACAAGTATTAAAGCTTGTAAAATGAAATCTCTTTCATGGGTAGGGGGAGAGTGACTTTAAAAATATAAAAATACCCAAAAGTACAGGATAGCCCACTTACTTTAAATTTAATCATTTAACTTGTTTTCAGCTTAGAGGTATTTATTTTTCTATTTATTTTTGTAAGTGTGTTTGCTATCTGAATCCAGAAGATAAGAATTTCATATGTCCCCTGCCTCATCCCCTCAATGGCATCACTTTATACTGGAGAAATGATACATTTTATGTTAAATTTTGTTTTTCTTACAGGCTGATAATCTGCCATCTTCATCCTTAAGTCCGGAGTGCTCCCCTCAGCCATCTCCTGACAGTCAGCACAAGGATGCCACCCCTCCAGCTTCCCAACCTGCATTCAGTTCCTTCACCCAGCAGGATGGATCTGTTTCACAATCTGGGGTCCCTCCCTCTTCCATGGCCAGTTCAATTTTGTACCAAGAGCTTTCCTACCTTGAGGAGAAGAGCAATTTTGAAAACGAATCTCATCAGTCTCAACCAGAGTCCATGCAGCCACACCAGATGGACACAGCAAACAATCTGTACCATCAGCCTGAAAAGCAGGGAGTGAGGCAGGGTACAACCGGTCCAGGGTCCCAGTTTGCAAATAATGTGACAAGTGCAGGGCCTTCACACTCGCATAGTTTCAATGCTCATGAACAATCACTCAAAGGCTGCAAGCCACAACAGCCAATAAATAGCCCGACCCGTTTTTCAAACCGACCTCCCACTGCTCAGAATGCCCAGCATCGGCAACCTGCTCTGAGACTGAACAACCCGAATACCTCGATGCATTCACTGCAAATGACTTCTCATCAGCACGTAGGTGGCCAGCCTACAAGGCTAAATTTTCAGGGACAGGGCTCACCGAGGCATTCAATGCCATATCCACAGCAAGCTAATATTCGGCAACAGCATCCACAGCAGCAGATTCAAGCACGGTTGCCACAGCAACACTCACATCCTGTTCAACATCAACAATTTCCAATCCAGCAACAGCAGCAGCCACGATTCAGGCAACCTGGAAACCCCGTCAGTGAGGCTGGACATCCATCAAATGTGAGGATGAACACTCCAAACAAAAATGCCAGCCATGTACCTGGTGCTGGTGGTGGGCCAGGGCAAACACAGAGGTCTGCTTCTTCTGCTACAGCAAACAAGAATAATTCAACTTTCACCAGGAGCCCAGGTCTTGCTCCATCAAACATGGCCCCACATCCAGGGATGAAACCACAGGGTGTGGCTGGAGGTGCCCCTAGTCAGCATGCAAGTCACTCACTTGATGCGCCTCATGTGCCAATGGATGAAGATGACATGTGTTATGATGAGGATGATGATGACTTTGATGAGGATATGGAGGATATGGAAGATGAGGAAGACTTCTATGACCAGTATCATCATGGCCCTCCTCCACACCATGCGCCTCCCACACAACATGGCCTTCCCACACATCAAGGTCACATCCCACCCTTCCCGTATGATGATTACAGTGATGATGATGATGTCACCGATGAGTAAGTGTACTACTTTTTCTGCAGTTACTCATGATGTGATCTGCCTCTTATGGCTCATTATTCTTTCTGTTCTTCTTCCCATAGTCATTCGTTTGAATAAACCCCACCTGATTGATTGTTGTGCAACAAGTCGCATTTTGACCATATGTGCAGTTACTGGTATCACCTGATAGCCTGTTTATTTCATTTTCAAATTGTGGACAAATTATCTTCTAGATCTAGATCAGTTCGATGATCATGAGATTTGATTGTCAATAAAAGTTGCCAAATCGCACACCCAAGCGAGAACAGAAAAGGGGACACAAACAGCTTTACAGTTGGACAATATATTCTTGTCAGTTGTCCTATAGGAAAAGTGTGCAAATTTTAAAACACAAGTGACCAAGTTCCCCCATGTACCTATTTTAAACCATTCAGATCTAAAATCCCCCTAATTGATTTTGTAGGACCTTTTCTCTACTTTAGGATTACGACTAACAACGTATGTGGACATATCGCAAAACATCTCTTTGTACTCGTGGTGTGTTAGTTATAATTAGCACATTAATGTAACTAGGCTAGATTGTCGATTGCAATGAACTGTCACTTTCGTAAGTTGGGTTTTCTCTATGTGGTTAGTTAAGAATTATATCAGTGATGTAAGGGTTTGATCATACTGTGTGCATTATAATTTGAAAATATGGTATCAAATGTCCATTTGAGTGATGTGTCAATGAGGATCTTGTTGATGACGCCAGCCCTCATGAAAAACATTAAAATCTCAGGTTGTTTTTTTTAGTGGATCTAGGTTACATAATGTGTTGGTGAGATCAAAACCTCGATCAAAAGTCCTTATTGCGGGGGTTATTGCTTTAGACCTGAAAAGAGGTATCTTTATGGGGAATTTTTAGGGACATAAGTTAAATTGCTTAGCTGGCATCAGTTTTATGTAATGGATCGTTTCGAAACTTTTTTCTTATTGTGTTGAATTTGGAACCAACAGTAGATGACTAAACATGAAAATAAGTAGTTTTTTTGGGCAACTATTCCTCTCTGCTCACTAAAAAGATTTTGGATCTCATGGAAAAATATTGCTAAAATTTCCTTTTGAGAGTTGGCAACTCTGTGATGACACTTATTAACGTCATTCAATCAGTCACAGATCACATGCACACACACACTATCAGTGGTCATGCTATTGAGAGTCACTTCATAATATTAATTTCTCTTTTATTAATTAAGTAAAAGTAGTTGAACTGCATTTTGACACCAGAACCGTTGAAACATTTTCCTGTTGATCAGTATCTTTCTTATGCTTTCCTGACAGTTGCTTTCTGTATCGCTGGTTTTATTTCAGAAGTTTCAAGTAGCATGTCAACTCCAAACTTATTGAAGTGCACCTAAAGCGACTGATTATTATAAAAATCAATCTTTTTATGATTCCCAGGGAAGCGGCTCTGCTGGAGGAGTTGTCAGACTGTCGGGATGAAGAGAGGCGGAAAGAGCTAGTGCATCAATTGGAGGAAAAAGGAGTTGATCCAGAAGATATCAGCTGTGCTATGGATGAGGGAAATCATCTCCTCCAAAGTGAAGCTTACTATGGAGGAGAACAGGAAAATGCAATTTCTTCATCATCCCAACCTTCGTCTCAAGTGAAGCAGCAGTTGGGGCCAGCTGTTAACCAACCTGCAACAGCACAGAATGTTTCTCACAGCTCCTCTTCTGGCTTTTCACCTGGTCACAGTCAGCATGCTCCACACTTCTCTCAACACAATGCTGGCCCTCAGCCCAGTCAAGGCGTGCATGCTTCTCAGTCACCAAGAATCCCTGGGCTTCATTCAAACCAAGTGAGACGTGCTGCTCCTAGCAGTGTACCTCAGCGGCCAAATATAGGAGGGCCCAATGTTCGTGCTTTATCTCCTCAGGGTCCAATAAGGCAGTCAGGGCCTCGTCCTCAAGGGCCAAGACTTGCTGGACCACCTCAGTCTCATTCTAATCAAAGCATTCCAGGACAGCAGCCAGTCGGGACTCATCCTCGGCCGCCACATTCGGGAAATCATAATGTGCCAGAAGCTCTGAGGCCACAAACACCAGCTGGCGCAAGCCGCCTTCCACATCCACACAGGCCTCCTATGTCTCCATCTGGCCAGACTGGAATACCAAGACAACTGTCGCCTCAAAGAATGAATTCTCCTGCCTCACAGCCTGGGTTTGCTAGAGCTCAGCATCCTCCACTCAGACCTCCTCTTGGTCCAAGGATGGTTGCAAGGTCTCCCTCAGGTTCTGCCCACAATATGATGCAAGGAGTCCAGAGCTTTAACCCTGGTCATTCCAGACTAGGACAACCTCAAAATCCTCACAGTTCTGGTGCAGGCACCCAGGAGTCAGCGTCTAGTGAAGCACGTCTTGCCAGACTTGCTGTCATGTACATGCAAGAGAATCTGGATCGAGAGATCAGGGCTAAGAAAGGAGTGTCTCCAAACCCAGCTTTTTCAGGGTCACAGGCTGCCCGCCATTTGAATCCACGCAGTGTAGGACAAAATTCTCAGAACAGATTTCCTCACAACCCCCAGCAGCACAATGTTGGCCCTCAGGCTCTACAACAACGTCCCACTAATCAAAGTTCGGGATTTCCTTCTCATCCGCCACTCCACCAGCTGCCCCCAAGGACTTCTTATCCTGGTAGTGTGAACAATACAAACAGCCCCAGCAGTAATGTGTCTGCTGTTTCAGGGGGAAGGCCTATCTGCAGTGTAGTTCCCTTCAATGAACAAAGTACAGCCCCTCAGCAAGCGAATCAAGCTTCTTTTTCTAATTCTGGGCCACCTCAAAGGCCAAATCTGCCTCTTCAACAAACGACTTTTGTTAGGCCTCAAAATCCTGCTCCAACCCCACAGTGCCAGCCCTTACAGTTCAGTGCTCCTCAACATCAACAGGCCCAGTTTACAACCGCCCCTCAACGAATGAGCATGCCAGCAACCTCTGGTCACACCACTTCATCTGTCATGTCTCCTCCATCAGTTCCAAGAATGTCAGCACCAGCAAGCAGCAGCTCCCACAGCCTTGCAACTGTTCCATCAATTCAAGCAGGCCAAAGTCAGAGTCCCTCACCTCAAGTTCAAATGCTTCATCAGAGTCAGATGGCATCGCCTGCAGCCAACCAGATGACTCATCAGCCCCAAGTCTCATCTGCACCAGCCAGCTCACAATCTGCTCAGAAGTAAGTTGAGCTATTGTTCATAACAATATTTGTATTTTGTAGCACAATCAGACTGAAACCAGAGAAAAAAGATCAGGAGAAGTATAGTCATAAAAATAGGTACTCCAAATCGATTTTTGATATTCATTCTATTAAAAAAGTTATTTATCATCGAAAAGAAAAATGTTTTCTGATTACAGCGACACCAAATTTTTGGTTTTGCGTTGATTTAAAAAAATTTGGTCAGCGATTGAAATTTGCAAGTTTTGCATAATCACGACGCAATACAACAAAATACAAAAACAATTCTGGCTTATATCTAAAGCGTGAAAATATACCTTTTATTAGGTTGGTCAACTATTGTGACAAATCAAATTAGAGTGCAGTGAAACAGCCCGTTTTTCATGAAATTTCGAGACAGAACGAACTTTTTTGGCCGGTTTGGAGTACCTACATATAATGCTGATGCATATAATATGTTGTTTGTTAAGTTTTATTTGAACAGCTTTGCAGCAAGTAAAGTCATTTTTGAGACAGGATATAATCCGTTTCAACATCTGTCTGACAGGAAAGGGTTGGGGCTGTGAAGCTCCAGCAAATCCTGATGGATCCCCTAGGCTTTGAATCTGGGACATTAAACACTGAAGGCAAATATGCTTTACTGCTTGGCCACAGATGTTTCCTTGCATATATAGGATTGACTCAGTGAATACATATTTTGCATTCTAGTCAGTTTTGCACCAAATATAACTTCTGGACTAGAGCAAGAAAAAAATGTTTCCTTTGTAGTGGGGATGGGGGGATGGCAGCATTACATAATATATCAAAAGAGATAACAAAGGTTGAGCCCCTTCTTAGCTCTCTTACCCATCATGTACGCCAACAATGTGTTGTACTGAAAACAAAGAGGGCAGAAAAGTATGGATGGGCCATCAGCCTATGATTCAATCTTGCACAAACCAGAAGTGTATCGAACACTTTGGAAGTGACATGCGGAGAGGGGGTTTAAACAGCCTGCCCTGGAACATGCAGGTGGGGGATACGAATACCAGGAGATTCATCAAAATTTTTGTCGGAGTTTTGATAGTCAGATAGGTCTGACCCCTGTCTTATCATTTATAGTGATCATGTTAGAAATAAGGTATCGTAATGGCCTTTTTGTGTGGCAAGGGATATTAAACCAAAATTGAAATTGTTCAGTTGTTCTTAAGGAGGGAGTGGGGGGGTGGTGGGGGGTGGGTACTGTTCCACCATATTTTTTTTAAGGTAATGGGTAGCTAAGTGCTATGGACTTAAAATTTACATCATGGATGTGTTGTTAGCCTCTAGCTTTTTCTTTTTAAGCAGCATGAAGTTCTGTTGTTTCCTAGAGGTTTATTTTACACACTGTATGCTGTGACATTCAGGCATCGCACAAAATCTGAGTAGTTTTTATACTACTACTATTATAACTCTGAGAAATAACTGTCCTTCCTTCTTTCTTGTAATGAAGATGAACCTTGTTTTAATTTCTTACTTTTTGTTTTATTAATCCTATAGCTTTCATTTAAATGATACTTTTCATCATAGTGTTAGTCGCAGAGCAGGTATTCATTTTGATTATATGTATGGTTGAGAGGTCAGCTCTTCCTCATTGTCTCATACAGATCTGATTCTTTTAGTCTGGATCATTTGTCGGAAGATAAATGTATCATCACGGGTTCTGCTGGCAAGAAGCAAGGGCTCATGCCGAACATGGTCTACCAGATTCGTTCCCCTCTGGATAATTCTTTAGTGCTGGCTGTGTGGACTGGAGAAAAATTTCAAGATCTCAGCGCGGAGGATCTCAAGTCGCGCTTGGGTAAGATCTGTTCCCTCTAAGATTGAAATTCAGTAAGTGTCTGTGATTCATGAATCCATAGATGATGTTTCAGGAGCAAACCTTATTAGTACTTTTCCTATCTTTCTTTAGAAGGAATGAGTCTTCTCTGTGCTGTGCTATCATGTGATCATCTTCAGTTTTTGACAAAAGTTACTCTATTTTCATGTCAAATATAATCAACATTCTTTTGCTTCTTGGTCCATTTCTTTAAAAATCAATCCAGCTCTTTTTATGCTGTTGTCATGTTTTTGCTATATATTTTTTTTCCCTACATGTAATAATTTTTTAGTCTAGTAGATTGTCTGTTACTGATTTTGTAGGACTCAGGGATCTTAATAAAATATGGAGATCTGGGTCCATCCAAAAACTGACTAGGGCAAATGTGGATCGATGGTGGTGATTTTATATGTGTTGTGAGGTGGTGAAATCAGGTGCATATTTTGGTCATATTGACATATGGAATCTTTGTTATCACATGACACAAGATCTTGCAGAGATATATCAGCCCGGCCATGCTTTGAGGTCGTCATCTGTGGTTCTGTTTTGCTGAACACTCGCCTTTTATCTACTCGCTTTGAGGAAACATCTTTTTCAAATGCAGCCCCTAAGTTATGGAACACTCTCTCAAGCACGACTCAGAATAGCAAGAACTTTAAATCTTT
>JAUKPP010281457.1:0-20531 GCA_032273245.1 Phyllaplysia taylori
CTTCGACCCTGCCTGTCAGGGCCAACCCGGACTGAGAGGGAAAAAATCCCAGCAGAAAAAAAACTCAGATCGTCCGCAACCCGGGATCGAACTCGGGTCTTCCGCATGATAGGCGAAGAGCCTAACCATTACACCACAGCGCCGGTAGGCAAATTGAGGAGGATACCGTCTATGATGGGAATCCTGTTATCAATAGCACGGTGTAAATCCTACACCATGAAAGAATTTCATACACAGAATTGGGCGAAACAACTCGCTGGTGCTATTACATAGGGGCGAATAGTCCATTATATTCTTCATTATATTCGCCCCTTTGCGAAACAACCAAACATCTGTGAACTTTCTGTTTTACAGGAAAATATTTACATAAAGTTAAGAATTTACTTGACAGTCTTAAAAACTGAAGCTGGAAATTCTTCAACTCAATCATTTTCATCAAATGAAGAATAATAAATTTGTTAAGCTTTCACTAGATTTCCTCTTATCCAATTTCTAAGATCGATCAATTCGTTGGTTGTTTGGCATAATGACGAATAGTACAAGAGCTGTAGTGGGGTATTCGCCTCTTTTTAAACAATCAGTGAATTCTAGTAGGTCATCCTGTTAATATTTTTTGGTTTCTCTTTTTTAATTTACATTTCCCATTTGAGGCATACTCGACTTAACTCTGAAATTTATATATGACTATTTAAATTGGGTGGGTTCTTTTTTTTTAATTGTGCTGCTAATCACAGAAACACCATGAGGGGATCAAAATCTCTGATAATATAATTATAGCTTAAGGTGTTTACTATTAACATTTATTGTGGTTGAAGGAATGAGAAAATACTTTCAATCATTTTCTAAATATAACTTGAATATATTACTTTAAAACAACAAAAGTAAAAAACAATCAAGAAAAGAACAAAATCTGAGAAAGTTGAAATCGCTAACACTACGCCTATGTATTTGTAAAAATGTGGGAGCTGGTAGGTATTTTTCTAGGGAAAACTTTTAAAAGTGTAAGATAAAAAAAAAATACTATTTTAAAATCAACAACATACATTCCATGATAAACAAACACTCGAGTATGAATCGAATAAGTCAAAATGACCAAAAAACTTGAAACATCAACAAATTCACAAACCAAACCAAAGACAACAATTGATTGTGTTATCTCAAAACAAGCTGTAATCATCTGCAAGAAATACGACACGAAAACCCAACAGATATAATAGTGAATGACAACGATACTTTTGTTAAAGTTTTACTATCGTACACACATCATGGCTATAAAAGTGACCTTGGGTGAGCCGTCATACTTTGTAGACTAGCACAGGATGAGGATTAATATCGTGGACTAAAAGTGGTGAACAGTAGAATGTCCCTCCAAAGAACACGTGTCGAGAAAATAATATGTTTTATTTGTAAAAAAAAAAATATATATTTTTTAAAAATTGAAATAAAATAACTTTAAAAATAAATAAGATAAAAAAAACAAAAATTAAAAATTCTAAATAAAAACAGAAACTTGAAAATGAAATAAATTAAATTAAATAACATTTAAAAAATGTATATATATACATGTATAATATTGGCCTCAGTAAGGCCTGGTGCAGTCAGCGAGCTGCGTGCTTTGTGAGAGTGCTCTGTTAATTCAGTGCTGGAGTAATATTTGGTGAGATATGGAAGGCCTGAAACGAGTCATACGAGTCATTTGCAGTCTGCTTTGCTGATACTGTGATAAAGTATGCATAAAGTGGGAAGTCTAAGGCAGTATTTAAGATAGATTATTCTAGCATTGTACTAACATTTCCAAATAATTAATTCCACAATATGTTAGTTAAGTTTAAAATTCCCTGAAGCAAAATATAACATATTTTATATGGGACCAAATTTTTTGTTATTTTTTTGTGTTTGAAAGTCCAGTCAGAGAAACACAATACCAGTATAGATTATTAATTTTTTTCTTCTCCCATGACATAATGATATTTCCGTCTAACACAATTTGTACGTCTCTAAGAACACCTGTGCATGTGGCTCAGTATAGTGAAATTAAGAATAATGTTTCCTATCTATGTCTTATTATCCTTGAGTTCTGAGAAAAAGCATTCCCTCTTTTTATATTTTAAATGAGTAATAAAGCCAAATATTTTCAATAGTTGCATTATTTCTCTTGAGTTTTGAAGGAAAACAATTCCCTTTTTCGACTTATTTTTAGGAATGGAGGAAAATTGTTCCTATCTTTGTCTTATTATCCTTGAGTTCTGAAAAAAAAAAATTTCCTCTTTTCTTATTTTAAGTGAGTAATGAAGCCAAATATTTCCTATAGTTGTAGTTGTATTATTGCTCTTGATTTCCCTCAGGGACAATAAAGGATATCTTATCTTAATTTTCTTTCTCTCATTATCTTACCATTCTCATGTAATAAAGTTAACCCTACTGTTGCTGCCTGGTTATTTTTATGTGGTGAAGCCAATTGTTTCCTTGTGTTGTTTCATTATAGCTGTGCAATGAAGCAAGCTGCAAAAGCATCCCTCCTCTTCCTGTCTCATCGTCCTTATGCAATGAAGCAAAATGTAAACGTCACCTCTCATTGAATTAACACTATAATCTAACAAAGCAAAATATTTCTCCTCATTGCCTTGCTATCATTATAAGATAAAGCAAAATGTTTACTATTATAACATAACAATCTCAAGTTTTACACTCGATTGAGAGGGATGGATTACTTAGTCCGCAGCAAGGTCAAATGTATGCATTAAGTTCCTGAGATGTAGAAAAAGTCAGAAGATCAGACAAAGAAAACGAAGAGTATAGTTACTTTAACTGTCAATGGACTAAGAAAGAAACATTTCAATATAACTTCGTTAAGAAAAGATCTAGATCTATTTTACTTTTCTGCTCTCAACAATAATGTAATAAAATTGAGATCCGCATCAATACCCGCTGCAATGCAGATGCTTCGGTATCAAAACTCCACAGTTTAGATCAAAGATTTTGTTTCTGCTCATATTTCTTTTTTTTTCTTTGTTCTTTTTTAAAAATTAAGTCTATTATAGATTGCGGATTGAAACTTGACCAAATAAAAAGGAAAGCAATGAAGAAATTGAATGAACACAAAAAGAATACTTACCTATCCCTTACAAAGACACTTTCCTTCATTTTCTTGTTTTGTCTAATGGCCTCTAGTTTAGAGAAAGTAGAGTAAAAACTATAAAAGAATTTCTTGATTGGACGCCAATACAACAAATCATGCTTTACATGACTAGATTACCATGATTCGGAAAACAGATTGATGATCTATTCATTTGAGAAATCAGAAAGAAATCTACATTCTAAACGAGAACAACTGTCACCAAAACTATGCATAAATTGATCACAAACTATTTCCCCAAATACATTTTGGTGTCTTTCAAATAACATTCTTAAAGACTTGAGGATAAGTAAATATGCTTAAGTAATCATTTCAATAAATATTGGTTTGAAAAACATGTACGTGATCTAAAAAAAACAAGAAGTCTTGGAAGCGAGCGTTTCTTTTTTTCTTTTCCAGAACACAAAAATTAGATCCTCAGTAAAAAAAAAAATTACACGTGCTATGAAACTTCAGAAATAGAGGGGCGACTCCTAAATTCTACAGGTAAATAATGTCGTATTTGACAGGATTGCAGTCACACTGATGCCATTGGTACGTAGATTCAAGTAAAACGAGTAAAATAAACATAATTATACTAGTTACCTCTTGTTTGTTATGTTTATAATTTTCATACTTCTACACCAGCCAATAGTTCAGTACCATTCTAGGTACTTATGCCAGAAAAACCCATGTTATTTTTATTGCAGTGCATTTTGGCAGCAGATAAGCCCCCTTTTTCGGGAAATTCCGCTTTTTTTCTATTTAATATTGAGTTTGGGACAGCTCTATTGAACACCTTTTGCATTGTCCACCCGGCATGAATGTGGTGGGGACTGACTAATCTCCACAAGTTTTAAATATTTTACAACTTTGTTATTTAATTATTACTCCACACACCATTTCAAACAAGTTACTTTACTCACAAATAAACTACTGTCTACCAATCGTGCTGCATTCATACTTTCTTTACCAGTCTCTGGGGTGTCTAACTTAAAACTACATGTATTTTACAGTCTGTTCACTTTCTCGTGCCTGGTTAACATGAAAAAGAAAAGGAAAGAAAGAAACGAAAAGAAAAGTCGACTATATTTATCCCCGCGGGGAAAATGGTTGGGGGTTTTTTATGGGGATTTTTTGTTGTTATTTTTAGATCTACTATCTAAAACGTGTGTGATTTCAAGGCCATTCAAAAGAGAAGATATGGTGGTGATGACAAAGATGTAACAAGGAAGAAAAAAACCCGGTCATTTCACAAATGCCAAAGTCACATTTCACTGTTTTGAGAAATTTCACGAGAACAATTATTATTTTTAGGAACACAAAGGATATTCTTTCAGACAACCTTGTCATGTATTATAAAAAACATATTACATATGAGTATTTTTTCAAAGAGACTTGCGACTCTACTCTTCAGAAAAATAAACGCCTAATACACTATACAATCATCTTTACTAACAGGTCATTACTTTCACTGTAAATTACGAAAGACCCAAATACTTTTGGACTTGACTGACAACCCTTTACTGACAGTGAATTGAGTTTCTGGAAAGGAAAAAAAAAAACGTTCCCAGTGGTTCCTTTTCGTCTTTTATTATAAAACCCCAAAAACACAGGTCAAGATTACGCATGTTTCCTTTTCTGAAGAGTATAGAATAACCAGACTAAAACAGCCAAAGATGCTGGCACCTCTACAAACAACTAACTTTAAATTTTTTTAAAAATTAAAATAAGCAGAAATCCCCATGGATCTTAACAAGGCAAGAAACTGAAATTGCTCCTAAATGACTTGAGCAAATGTGGAATGACCTGACGATATCAACTCACACAGCAAACCACAGGGGTTAGTTAGTGTGCCACATCAAACACACAGACTCTAGACGAGAGGGAGGGAAGAGGGGAGAAGGGGGGGGGGTGAAGAATGACAGGGAGCTGTGAGCTAAAGTAAAAAAAAAATATTCCAAAGTCGTAAGGAAAGTGTTGGTGCTCAAGAACGATACTTACAAAACGTCTAAGTGACTAGGGACAGATCGGGAAATGATGAACAACATGGTCAGGTGAGAAAGACAGAGAGGTAAGCCATAAAGCCAGTTGTCAGCCAGTGATTGGCTAAGTCAGCCAGTGATTGGCTAAGTCAGCCAGTGATTGGCTAAAGCAGCCAGTGATTGGCTAAAGCAGCCAAAGAAGCTAGTGCCTCTATAAATAAGTAACTTCACACTGACAGCCAGTGATTGGCTGAGTTAGCCAGTGTTTGGCTAAGTCAGCCAGTGATTGGCTAAGTCAGCCAGACGATTGGCTAAAATAGCCAGTGATTGGCTAAAACAGCCAGTGATTGGCTAAAGCAGCCAGTGATTGGCTAAGTCAGCTAGTGATTGGCTAAATCAGCCAGTGATTGGCTAAAGCAGCCAAAGAAGCTAGTGCCTCTATAAATAAGTAACTTCACACTGACAGCAAGTGATTGGGTAAAGCAGCCAGTGATTGGCTAAAGCAGCCAAAGAAGCGAGTGCCTCTATAAATAAGTAACTTCACACTGACAGCCAGTGATTGGTTAAGTCAGCCAGGGATTGGCTAAGTCAGCCAATGATTGGCTTAAACAGCAGACGATTGGCTAAAACAGCCAGTGATTGGCCAAGTCAGCCAGTGATTGACTAGGTCAGCCAGTGATTGGCTAGGTCAGCCAGTGATTGGCTAAAACGAAGCTGGTGCTTCTATAAATAACCAACTTAACATTGACAACCAGTGATGACATTATAAGACATAAAGAGATCAATGACATAAGGCACCCCACTCACACAATCCGATCACCTCAACATACCACCATGCCTCTTCCACTCCTTAAATCTTTTTATAATAAAAAAAATTTAAAAAAACATACATGTAGTCTCTATGTTGTCCATCCAGTGCCTATTCATGTATATTAATAGTTGAGCTCTCACGTTTATGAGAAAAGGAGAAAGTCAAAGACAAAGTACAAAACAGTGCTGAGAGGGGTGCTTCATGTTCTTAAGAGGAACTAAGAAGAAGACATTCCTAAGCACTCACATCTTGATATCAAGATACAACTAAACCTGCTCAAGCGACCATCTGTATAAGACAACCATTTGCACAAACGACCACTTTCCATCGACTCCCAATTACATTGTCTCTATGTATTATCCATCTCTAAGACAACCACCTGTCCAAAATAACCAACTTTCTTCTCGACACTGGGCGGTCGTCTTAGACAGGTTTGACTAATTTTAAGGATACCCATTCCTGAATCATAATATTATGTACCACAAAGCAATAAAAATCAGGTGCTAGTCGATTTTTGGGCATGTATTGGTATAATGTTGAACCCTGTGTAATATATTTCTCTTGCCTTTGGTTTTAAAAAACGTTTATTATCTATCTTGAAAAGAAATCAAGGACTCAGAATCCTTGACCCTCAGAATGTTTTGTTTTTTGTTGGTTTTTTCGTTTTTTTTACTTCAGTAAAAGCTCTAGGATGCCTATCACTGATGCAACATATTGAATGAGCAAACTTTATGAAGGAAACTATCAAAAAGACTGCCAAGGACCGAAGTAAATGAAAGGCAACTGTTGTGGCCCTATGCTCCACAAGGAGGAAAGAGGACTAAGTCAAGTAAGTCAAACATTTTGAAGGGACAACATTTTGAGAAAGGGTAATGACAGTGATGGTAGAGGTATAATAATATACAGTGCTGTTGTGGGATAAATGGTGAGATTTCAAACTGGTAGGATTGGATGGTATAGTTTGTTCATTTACTTGTGCCCGTCTCCTGTAATTTACGTCATACTTACTGCCTTTTATATATATTGTAGCAAAGATTTTTACTGTTTTAATTATTTTCCATCTGAATAACAAATCCACATATGGATGTCTAGTATGGCATCGAAAGGGGCTAAAGATCAGACATGATCACTTTAAACATTAAATTCTTATTTTACAGGAAACACAGTCACATATCATCGCTGCAGTTTGCTATCTGCGTATTGTCCAAAGATAAGAAGACCAGTTTTCATTAGATTTATATAAAAGATAGCCTTATCTGCAATACACTTTAATTTTGAAGACCCGAGACCAAGGAAAGCCTTAATGTGCCTTTATTTGTATATCCAAGAATGTGACCTTTACTTAGGAACTTACGACCTCTGTCCGTGTTCAAATCATAACTAGTGAAAAAATAATTATACATGGAGAGCAAATTGGAATGGCGATATACGACTGCGAATTGCCTTTAGAGAAAGAAACAACATTTTGTCCCTCTTTTACCATAGGCTTTTACTCGAGAGAAAAAAAAATCGTTACATCCAAATGTTAAAATTCAAAGTAACATTGAAAAATTTTGGATATAAGAGCATGAAATGCTTCTTAAAAGAGTGACTACTGCTAAAAAAGGATCAACTTTGTCAAAAATACTTCACACCAGAATTTTCTTGATGAAATAATCAACAGATTTGGACTTGCGTCTACTACAAAGTCAATAGGTAAATATCTCTCCCAATTCCTATACCGTACCACTACAAAAACCTATGAAATATCTAATCGAACAGTAATCATTAAATTCTAAAATGGGGCATGAGTTTTTGAACAAACTCTAGGAGTCATTAGAAAATAAAAATACAGGTAGTTAGTTATATAGTGTTACAGAGTAAGAGTATGAAAAAGAGAGAGAGCGGGATGGAAAGACAGAAGTAGAATAAATTGTTATTTGGAAATTAAAGGAGTGAGTGAGTGAGTGACAGTGGCATATTCTGGTATGGATTGTGTTCCAGTGGTAAAGTAAAAATGAGAAAGATAAAAAGGTGAGAGATAGAGAGAGAAAAGAGTACAAACCTAAGTGTTACAAGGTACAAGGATAAAGCAAAAGAAAGAAAAATTATGGAGAGGGAGAGAGGAGAGAAAGAGAGAGAGAGAGAGAGAGAGAGAGAGAGAGAGAGAGAGAGAGAGAGATTTTGTCTAAAAAGAAACGGGAAAAATTAATCAAATTTGAACAGACATAGAGAGAGCGCATTAGTGCCAATGACAAGTCAAAGGATTAAGTAAGAGTAAAGACAGAAAAAGAAAGAAAACAGAGAAAGAAAGAGAGAGAGAGAGAGAGGAGGAGGAATGAATGAGAGAGAGAGAGAGAGAGAGAGAGAGAGAGAGAGAGAGAGAGAGGAGGATGGAGAGAGAGAGAGAGGAGAGAGAGACAGAGAGAGGTTTTTATCTGAAAAGAAAGATGAAAAATCATTTCCTTGGATAGAGATCAAAAGTGTTTGGTTGTGAGTGTCAAAGTGTTGATTTTGTTATAGAGCGATGTTAAGAAGAAAATAGAAAGATTTAGAGAAAAGGATTATCATTTCATTTGTGAGGCAGCAGATGAAAACCTGTAGGAACTCCCTGCTATTGATTTTGTACAGAGCTGTTTAAAGACTATTTACAGGGTCTCCACCCAAGCCTTGAAAGTTTTTTCAAGACCCCTATTCCCGGAGAAAATAAAGCCCTTGTGCGTAAAAATGGGTCATAAAAAGCTAGATTAGAAACAGATTAAAGCCAGATGTAAAGTTTGGCATATTTCCTTAATTGAATAAGTAATCATTGTTTAGTGAAAAGACTTGCAAAAAAGAAAATCTATTTTACTATCACAATAAAATGCTTATCATACCTTGGATTCTTTGCCATCGGTTTAATAAATTATTCAAATTTTAAGACATTTTGTTTTCCTAAACCTTTCCCGACCTCACCACCCATCACAAAATTCCTGACTCTTTCCCGGTTTCCCGGCCCGTGGGGACCCTGTAATTATCTTGAATGTACATGTGCATCCTAATTTCTTGAAGAGTACAGATTTTTCTTGTGCCTCTGTGTGCACACTTTGAACGTACAGTCTTGTTCTCTACGTTTTTGCCCTAGATTTAAAAAACTTGCACCTAAGAATTTAAAAGCTGAATCCTCAAAACTAAGATTTTATAGACAACCATCAACAAATAACGGTATAACTTTTTATCCCAGCATGATAGGAACTTTAAAAAATAATTTAAAAATTGATTGGAAAATATTTGATAGTTTGAAAATTCCACTTTCTCGGAAAATGTTTTGGGACTTATCAGCAAGGTTTTCCTACACAACCACAAATAGAAACTGGAGAGAGAAAAATTATGGTACTATAGTGTGGGAGCCATCGAGGAAAGGAAAGTGGATAAATCAGAGAAGAAGTAATTTGTGCGAGGCAATGAACTTATTTTGCTTTACCTTTTACACTATACATGAGTGTTGAACGTTCATACTGCTGATGTGTACAAAATGTAAAGATATTATGATTTAATATACATATGGAATAAGCTCACAGATAAGGTACATGTGTCCTCGTGTAACGAAAAGAAATCAGCTGCTCATCAAAAGAGTAACCAGTTGGAGTTTTTTTTTTAATTCTCCCAAACAAAAATTGAGCAACTACAAGGCAATCTGAATAAACTGTTGCAGTTTAAACAACAATTTTCCACTACAAAAATTGCCAGACAATCAGAAAATTATTAGTTCTTGCAAGTTTTAACGAGCACCATATTTCATCTAGCTGCAACATCGTAAATAATATCTAAATGGCACCAAAATTCTAATGCTGAGACAAGCACATCTGACTTAACACATTCAATAGCTTTTCTTTACATCTCAAACATTTTAAAAGATCATAAAATTAATAATTTTTCCAATATACATACGCTCAAAATAATGCCCGACCTATCCAATGACTCAATTTTCTTGAAACTTTTCAAATTAACATGATATAGGCCTACTGACATAATGGTCAATGAGGATAATGCACCTGATGTGCAAAGCAATATCCCCCAAAGTCAAGGCAGACGTCTGTGGTAAAAAATAAACTTCAAGTCTGTTCAAGGATGCGCATGGAGAGTATGGGTGGGATTGAGAAAAAAACAAACCCTTTCCCATGCAATAAAAGAGGAGAAATCAATAATAGAATACTTTCCCCTCACATCAAATAAAACTACCCAGATTTCCAATAAACCCAAAATGATGAACTCATGCTGGCAAAATGGCTACGGTTGTGAATAACCTAGATCCAGACCAAGATTGAATCAGCTTGGCAATTAAAGAAAGACCTTTTTATCTTAAGTGAAAGCTCAAAGCTTCCGTAAACAATATTCATCATTTCTCATGACAACGATTGGTTTTGTTGTTTTTTAGGGCTCTTGTAGCACTGTAAGGTCATTTAAGAAGGTGTCTACTTTGACCCTACTAGTCGAGGTCAACCCGGACTTATAGAAAATGTCCCAGGAGAAAGATGCAAATGCTTTTACGAACATGGGAATCAAACTCTGGTCTTCTGTGTGATAGACAAAGAGCCTAACCATTACACTAGAGATGCCGTTAATCCTTCGGGTAAAATGAGTACTAGATCTAAATTAACAGAATGATACCCTCTTTATAGTACATGGAGACAATCTTATTAATGAATTACTTTGGATTATTTTATCTGCAGTGTACAAAATCTTCACAAACCCAATATTATCTAAGCATCACAAATTGTTTGTATGAAATCAACATGACATAAACTTCAGAAGTGAGTTTCCATATAGGAAACGGGTCATGGGTTGGTGAATACAAAGCCTGACTCAGCTCACACACTAAATAGCTGTGCTGCTACAAGACCGCCCTGCCTAAAGCCAGATAAAGCACATCCACTACTCTATGAGAAACAAAAAAAAATCAAACAACCCAAGTCAAAAGAGATGTCGTCAACATAGTTCATTTTTGTACTGTCTCCAACTTTTTACAAAGTCGCGTGGGGCAAAAATAACTTTTATTTTTAAATTTTGCTTTTAATTTGAAAAAAAAATGCGGGGGCGTATTACTTTTCATCCACTGAGTTGGAATCACAACTTTGCCTTGCAAAAAATTGGAGAAAGTATAAAGTATAAAAAAGAAGAACTAAGCTTTCAACGTGCTTCTGCGCCTCTACCCAGCATGATGTGTAGTGTGTGTGCGCATGTACAATACATAATACATAGCACAATCTGTGGCAGCCGCAACAACACGAGTGGGCCGATCTCAAACCAGCACAGAGAAGAGTGACTGAGCAGCGTGGAGGAGGAGGAGCAGCGTGGAGGAGGAGGAGGCCCATGAGGAGGAACAAAACGGACAGAAGGTACGAGAAAAATAACCAACCTGGGAGGAAGAGGGGCGGACAATGGTATCATGACTGACCTGGCTACCACCGCTGTGCTTACGCTCCAGGGCCAGAGAGTCGCCAATGTCCAGGCGCTGACTGCGGACACAAAGTAATAAGAAAACCATCTTAAGACCATGTCACCGCGGTTGTACAATCCAAAGGTAAAATGCATTTTTCCGTTTCGGTAAAAAAAATTTACTACAGAATATCACTCCAACCTCTTGATCTATGCCATATTTTTGTTTGATGTCACTACAGTTGTACAATCAAAAGGTAAAATGCATTTTTCCCTTTTGGCAAAAATATTTTCACTTAAAAATATCACCCCAACTTCTTGATCTATGCCATTTTTTTTGCTTAAATTGGTAACAAGTACTATTACACTGCAACAACTAAAAAAAAACATGCTATGGCTTACGCTTTAAAAATAAAAAATCCAAAATGTTAGACACAAGTTACCCAGGTTTTTTATGCTTTAGTATCCCTAATGGACGCACCAGATGACTCTGAAGAGTCTCAATAGTGAAAATAAAATGCTCAAAAGAAAGACGAGGACAATACTATGGATTCTTACACTTTTGAGTCTCTAATCACTTTACAGAGACAAGGACAAAAGTGGCTCTCCAACAGATAGGCTTCAAAATGGGATCCCAATGGATTTAAGACATCGCTACATATATACATCATTACACAAAAAAACAGTTACTGATCTCAACAAAAAATACAGGATATATAGACAAATTATAATGAACATGAAACATGGCGAGCATCTACTATGTTTCATTTTCATTAAAGTATGTCTATACTGCATTTTTTTTTATTGCTAATGGCTTTACCAGAACTGTCCTAAGATTTATACTTAAAATAAAATCCCCTAATGAAGGATGATAATGATTTGTTTATTCATTTCTTTTAATGATGATAATGATCATAGATAATAGAATAAAATTAAATAGAATTATTTTAATAAAAAAATTATTCATTTATCATTTTTTAGTAACCCAAACTTCCCCACGGGGATGAATAAAGTTGTTATTTATTTATTTATGTTATTATTCATTTTATTTTAAAATCCTCTGATGAAGGATGATAATGATAATAGTACAGGAGTTACCTAATTTCCGAAGCTTTTGCATCTCTAATGGCCTTCCGCCAGACGTCGTAAAGATCTGGGTCAAACTTCTTCACCTCCCCGACCTTGCCGTGAAAGTGGATGTGACCATTTGCCATCACAATCACCTGCAAAATTTGAAAATGTCCGCAATGCGCTTACACATGTTTTGAATGGTTGAATGTTTCTTGCTATTGACAGAAAAACACATACAAATACAGAATATGTAAAGATCACAGAATAGATGTAATACAGAAGTACCATCCCTATACAGTGACGTCACAAAATAGGTTCCGACTTCTACTTGTGTCTGCCATTTTCTTCGGTCGCACCAACGGTATAAAAAAAACAACCCCACAATAGTTAGAATAATAATGGATTGCATCTATATATCGCATATCCCAATTACTGGCTCTATGTGCTTTACAATCATTATTACCCCTGCAGACCAAGTACAATCCCATTACAGTCATGTCACCACTTTTACTTTCAATATAAATAGCATCTCTACACGAGAAATTGTTCTATTTAATTGCCAATCATGTGGAAGACCCAAGTTCAATCGCCAGGATTTTCTCCTTTTCAGCATGATTGGGTGGGAAAATTCCCAATTATGTTGTTTCATGTTTTTTATTGATCTTATTTAAAGAATGTTTTAAAAGAAGGCATTTATTAATCCAGAAGAATATAATCCTGGTGAGACGGGATAATTCATGCTTTGGTTTCAGACAAAATCAAGTAAACCCCCTGCCGAGAATTTTTTACTGCGCAAGACTGTAATCTTACTGCAACCACGGCCTGATCGCAGAAAAGTTTATAAATCGCGCACGGAATTTTATCCACGGCACAGCTGCAGAATGTTCGAATTTTGCAGAACTTTGCAAAATTATTATGTTTTTATAGAATTACGAAAAAATTTACACCAAACCGTGCTGACCATGTTGGAGTGAGCTTCCATTCAGCTTGAAATATTTTTTTACTAAATGCTCCATTCCATAATAGCGTAAATTCAATACACAAGATTAATTTTCAGCACAAGATTTTGTGAGCGACTGTGGAGTATAACAGATTATAGGGTGGAGCATCTAGCGTTAGTCGAAAAAACTATCGACTTGCTTCGTGCAATGATGCAGAATTTTTGCAGAATTTGGTCACTTTGGGGGTAAAATTCTGCGCAGAATTTCGAAATTTTTCATGCAGAAAAGTACGATGTCAGGCAAGAGTAACTGTGGTGTAGAGGAGAAATTGTACCTGATTTGGTTTGGTTACTAGTTTTACGTTGCCTGCAACACTGAAAGGTCATTTAAGAGACGGGCTACTTCGACCCTGCCTGTCAGGGCCAACCCGGACTGAGAGAGAAAAAATCCCAGCAGAAAAAAAAAAGATCATCCGCGACCGGGGATCAATATAGGGTCTTCCACATGATAGGCGAAGAGCCTAACCATTACACCACAGTGCCGGTACTGTACCTGATGTGCGTGGCTGAGGTACTGCAGGTGGTGGGTGACCAGCACCACTGTCCTGTTCCTGCGCACCATGTTTGCAGAATTTGTGCACAATTTGGTCACTTTGGGTGTAAAATTCATTTAGTGTTAGTCGAAAAAACTATTGACTTGCTTCATGCAATGCTTGCAGAATTTTTGCAGAATTTGGTTACTTTGGGGGTGAAACTCATTGAGTGTGAGTTGAAAAAACTATCACTTGCTTCGTGCAATGCTTACAGAATTTTGTCACTTTGGGGGTAAAATTCTGCTCAGAATCTTGAAATTGTTCATGCAGATAAGTACGATGTCAGGCAAGAGTAACTGTGGTGTAGAGAACAGGGACGCCCCATGGCCAAGAAAAAAAAAACTGAACTTTCTGCGGTCGGCTTTAGTACCCGCAATAAATTGATGAAAATTGGTAAGAAAGTACAAAACATAATGAAGTGTTCTTGTGTAAAACTAAAAACCGAAGGCCCCGGAAAATCCTTAAAAACTGGATTTCCGGTTTTAACCGGAAAAAGGGCATCCCTGAGAGCAGAAACTGTACCTGATGTGCATGGCTGAGGTACTGCAGGTGGTGGGTGACCAGCACCACTGTCCTGTTCCTGCGCACCAGTCGCTTCATGATGGCCTCATCCATCACATGACGGCCCACGTGGCTGTCGAGGGCCGAGAGCGGGTCATCCTGAGGGGAGAACATTTCAACAATTAGTCAATTTTTCGAATAAGCATGACCTGTCTCCATTCAGTGACCACATCTTTGTTCAAGGTATGTTATAAAAATTTTCTCAGAGCTTCATGATACGAAACAATAAAAATAATAATAATGATCATACCCGTGAATAAGGCTTGACGCCAAAACATTGGCTTCGTTTATTTAACAGATGATTATATATCTCTTTTCTGAAAACGCTCGAATCTTGACTCTTTTTCTTATTTTACATGGTTTCTCAATGATATAAGTAGCACTAATAATTATGAGACAATACACTCAAACACTCACATGGCTTCTTACGTTTCAGACCTTCCAGCACGCTACTAAGATATGACACAGTAAATACTCGAGCATAAGGCCCAAGATTTTCTCAAAATTTGCGCATGTTCAAGTCTATTCCTGTCCTATCCATATAAACCTCCTGAAAAATCGACATCTGCTAGCTAAAAATATAGAGAAAACCATTTCTCTAAAATGTGATGTCTCTATGCAGCATTTGTTTTGATCAATGGTAGGCCTCTGCAAGCAAAAAAAACCTATCCCGCTTATCTGTGTGGGGACTGGCATATTTACGTTCTTATCTGATGATGACAGAAGACAAGCTCTTGTCCTTCTCTCTGCTCGTAATACTATTTCCCACAATAACCCTGGATTTCAAAATGTAGTCCATTTCAAATAATATTACTTTTTTTTTCTTACTGAAATCAAATACCATTTTACATATGTGACATAAAATATAACTCCACTTTCAAGAGATAAAGTCTCCTTCTGTCTTGCCTATGAATCACTTTATACACAAGTATATTATATGTTAAGTAGCTGCTGTTTTGGAAATTTGAGATTTTCATGCCTCAAGCATCATCATCATTCTTGGATGTAAATACTATGAAGCCACAGCCAAAGATTTCACTGTGAAGTGGTCACTTACCAAAAACACAGTGTCTGCCTCTGAATAGAGGGCCCTGGCGATGCTGACCCGTTGTTTCTGTCCCCCACTGAGGTTCACGCCCTGACAGAGAGATAAAAGGAAAAAAATTAAACATGGTAAGATGAGAACGTATGGATGTTCATTTTACAATGGCACTATACACTTTAGATTAGGTTCCCAGTTTTCATATCTCTCGCAAGCAACACTATAATATCTTAAGAGATGGGAAACTTTGACCCTGTTTGCCAGGGCCAACTCGAACTAAGAAGGACAAATCCCAGCAGAAAACATAGATCGTCCGCATGTGGGATCGAACTTGGGTCTTGCCCATAATGGGCGAAGAGCCTAATCACTATCTAAATGCTGGAGAATGACTGATAATGATCTTATGGCCAGACAGGATCTCTAATGAAGAGCTTATACAGACGTGTAATCAAGTGGATATGACCATACTGACGAATAATAATAATAATGGATTGCATTTATATAGCGCATATCCCAAATACTGGCTCTATGCGCTTTACAATGATTATTACCCCAGCAGACCAAAGTCATTCAGAAACCTTCTCAACTTCCTGGGAAGCATACAGTGCAAGCTGCCATTTTACAAGCGCTCAAACACTAACAAACTGACAAGATCGTTTGCTGTCTAAAGCCGGGTACCCATTCATACCTGTATAAAGTGAGGAAAATTTGTGTAAAGTGCCTTTCCCAAGGACACAATGTCGGGCCCGAGTTGGGATTCGAACCCCCAACCTTCCGATTACCAGTCCGGTAGCCTAACCACTAGACCATGGACGCCACAACCTGCCACCTAATAATAATAATAGAATTCATTTATATAGCGCATGTATCCCTATCTCGAAAGCAGGCTCTATGCACTGTACAATCAATTATTACCCCAGCAGACCAAAGTCATTCAGAAACCTTTTCAACTTCCCAGAAAGGATACGCATTACCATATGTCGTGGCTTAGCATAGCATACTATGCCATGATAATCCTATTGGTCTCAAGAGCAAGATATTTGTTTGAATATCGTATTTTGACAAATTTGCAAGCCATTACCTTCTCGCCAATCTCTGTGTTGTCAGCTGCCGGTAAGAGCTCAATATCTGGCCCAAGAGCACATGCAGAAATAACTTTTCGATACCTGTGGGGCAATATATAGAAATGATAATAATAATAATTGTGACAATCAATAATTGCATTCATGCAGTACATTATGAGTACCAAGGGGCTCAACAAAACAATACATTGAAATTATCCAAAAACTAGTTCTGAGAAAATCAGCCTTTTCACTTGCTTGATAATCTTCTCATATTATAACAAAATATTTTTCCTAAAGTTGAAAATAAAGGAAACTATGGCATTTTGCAACACTACAAGAAGCGTTGAAAACAAAGAATCTATAAGATAAAGATACCTCTAGTGGTGCTAACTCTATTTTCAACGAAAGTGCAAATACAGAGTTTTTTTAAAATGCCCGTCAATTAAGTCTTGTATAGAGGAAGAAACTACTCACTTTCTCCAAACAAAGGGTTTTCCAAACAGGATATTATCCTTTAGAGATGCGTTAAGCAACCAGGGTCTTTGTGAGACATATGCAACCTTCATGTGCCTGTAAATATACAATACAATTCAAATTAATGTGACCGACTACAAAACACAGCACAAGTTTCAGGGATTGAGATTATCAAATACAGCGAAAGTTGATAATACTATGACTGCGAATGCATATTTATATTACAACAAAAATATATAACTATTAATAATTTAACCACAATCTGAAAATACATGCCTCACTCTTGCAACACTACAAGGTCATTTTTACATGGCCTTTGATTTTTTATTTATTCATTTCTTGAATTTAGACAAATATATTTGATAAAAAGTTCCCTACCTTCTTTGGCCTTTATAATAATTCCACTGAGAAACTAAATAATAGATACGCAATTAAGATGTGTTCGACGCGACTGCGCCTCGCAACTTTCCCACACGCTCTGGCGTGAACTCCAAACACTCATGCGTGCATGCAGCCTACTTCATTACCCAAGTCAGTGATTTTTCATAAGAGCATATGATACAAACATAACCACTAACAATCCACCTCTTTGCATCCCCACCAGCGATTTGATCCTTACACCAGCGTAGACTCACCTGGATTTCTGCATGTTCCCTGAGACCTGAGTCATCTCCCCTAGGAAAGCCGACAGCAGCGACGACTTCCCTGAACCCACCTGGCCTACTACAATACTGAGCTTTCCTGGTAATAAAAGAAAAATCACATATTTATTGCAAGTATCTAAGCAATAATTAATCAATAATGAAAAAAAAAATAAGATAATTATTTATTGTTCCTACGCAACATTTGTTTCAGCTTTACAGGAATAAAATCATGCACAGAAAGATATAAAAGAGAACTGTGATTTGCATAAACTCGGTTAGAAGTTGCATATAAATATTGGTATAGATTATCCTTTGAAAAATAGAATGTAATATGTAGAGTAACTAAAAGACTATAAGTAAAAAAAAACATATCACCATCAAATGCATTTCCATCAGCAGGAATTTATTACATATTTATGTCAATACACAGAAACATCATTTATGCTTTGGTTTGGTTACCAGTTTTACGTCCCCTGAAACACTGTAAGGTCATTTAAGAGACGGGCTTCGTCGACCCAGGCTGAGAGAGAAACAATCCCAACAGAAGAAAAAACACAAATCGTCCGCGACCGGGGATTGATCTAGGGTCTTCCCGCATGCAAGGCGAAGAGCCTAACCATTACATCACAGCGCCGGTATCATTTATGCTACTATTATTGGCTACACTAATCTATTCCAGTAACTATATATCATGAATTGTTTGTCACATAAAGTTTATATTTTTAACGCTTCGTATGGAGACAATGAAGCAATGACAGTAAAACAAAGAACTGCAATATAAAAAACTAACTTCATGAGGACACCATGCAAATGTTTTGCATCGTCATGAAATCAGGCGCTCGTCAAAACAAGGGAAACAGAGTTATCAGCCTTTTTCTGGGACTCAGACAATTTTTACCATAAATGCTTTTGTGACCCAGTACCTTCTATATGCACTTAAAAATACATTTTATGGTGCATTATACTAAAAAACATTTTTTGAAAGAAAAAAGAGTGTAATTTTGAAAGTCAGAAAACATTAGTAGCCATTTTCTCTTTAATTTTCCTTCTGATAGTGGGTGACTCTAACGTAATCAAAAGTGAAAATATCTGGACAAGATAAAGTGATAATTTCTTCACAGACAGCTAGAGAAATGTTCAAGGTTTAACATCATACCAATAAATCAAAATGTAAAAAAATTTACCAACGCCTGATTTCTTTTCGTTGCAACACAAATGCTGACATCTCACCTGCACAATATTTATACTAATCAGATGGCGTCATTTTGATAGGAACCGGCAAGGGGAAGAAAAAAATACACAGAAACACAAAATAATGACATCGGTGTCCTTCCCCACACACTCAGGAATGCTACACACCTAAGGGAATTTTCACTGTGATGTCATTGAGTGTCAAGTCCTCCTGCTTGAGACTCCAGGAGAAGTTCCCGCCCTGCACGTCGATGACAGTCTGAAGCTCCATCAGAGAATAGTCCTCGATCACGGTGTCGTCTTCATCCGACGAGCGGTTGCTATGGTGACGTCGCCTCTTGTAGTCACCTGAGTGGAAAACAAATTGCAGCAGGTGACTTTATGTATTTAACTTAACGGTTACTATGACAACCTTTACTCTTGAGGTCACCTGAATGGAAAACAAATTGCGGCAGATGAAACTATGTATTTAACTTAACGGTTACTACGGCAACCTCTCCTCTTGAAGTCACCTGAATGGAAAACAAATTGCAGCAGATGTAATTATGAATTTAATTGATCGGTTACCATGGTGACATTGTCTTTTGTGGTCACCTAAGTGGAGAACAAATTGCAGCAGATGTAACAATGTATTTAACTTAACGGTTACCATGGTGACCTCGCCTCTTGTAGTCCACCTTACTGGAAAACAAATTGCAACAACTGTAATCATAACACATCTATCTAAATTAGAGTTAGCTAACATCCGCAATTACTTGAAGAATTTTCAAATTCAATATCCAATGTGTTAAAAAAAAAGAACGCTCTCTTAAAAAAATTGTAATAACTTTTAGTTTCAGATCTGTACAAAAGGCTCCCAGTTCTATCCCAAAAGAAACATGTAGAAAAAATAATCACACACCGCAACCTTAATACACAGTTTACCATAATCTTAATGATAAATGTAGAGCCACTCATTTCCTTATCCACCTGTCCTAAAAGAGTGGTACCATCAATAACTTTTCACCAGTATGGGCGGGAAAAAAAAAAATTCTCACCCGTCAGCTCAGAGACAGCCAAGGCTGGGGCACTGGACTTCCTCAAGAGAGCGTTAGAAGGTTTCACGTCCAACAGCTCCGAGCTAGTCGCGTTCCGGCTGAGCCCCTGGCGCTTGGGATCAAGGAGACTCGAACTCCCAACACTGGCACTGCCTAGGCTGGTGCTCATGATGACCGCATCTGTCAAGCAAACCACATGGTCTCAATTGATGCAATATAGGAGATGCGTTTTATCTATATTCCCTTTTGTTTTTGGTTGTTGTTGTTTTTTTTCTTGTTTTGTTGGTTGTTATTGTTTTGGGTTTTATTTTAACTGCCTGATGTGGATTTTTGTGACAGTGAAGTGCTGCTGACGCAGCACGCAAATGGCAATCCTCATGAAAACTTAAGCCTGATTGAGAGCTTAAATAAAAACCAAAACAAGAAGAGGCTAAAACAGCTGAGGCTGGCACCTCTATAAATAACCCATTCCTTACTACGACTCCAATTACCACCTCATTATAATACCACTCAGCCAGAGACGGCTCCAGACCGGCGCTGTGGTGTAATGGTTCGGCTCTTCGCCTTGCATGCGGAAGACCCTGGTTCGATCCCCGATCGCGGACG
>JAUKPP010281469.1:0-10642 GCA_032273245.1 Phyllaplysia taylori
CCCGCCCCCCCCCCCCCCCCCCCCCAATGGACCTAAACCAAAAAAACCAACGCTGAAAACGGTCTATCATTTTTTTTTTTATTTTTTTTCCCCGGTCTATCATTATATTCGGGCCGAAACGAATTATCAGCCTCTCTCTTCAAGAGGGGGAGCAAAATATCATACACGCCGACAAACTAACAAGACAACCGGCGCCTGTGGTTTAATGGTTGGGCTCTTCGCATCTCATGCGGAAGACCTGAATTTTATCCCATGCCCGGTCTATCTGGGTATTTTTCTGCTGGGATTTTTACCCTTTCTGCCCAGGTTGGCCCTAACAGGCAGGGTCGAAGTAGCCCGTCTCTTAAAATAACCTTACAGTGTTGCAGGGAACGCAAAACTGATGACCAAATTAAAACAACGGGCTCCGTTGTTGTTCTTTGAACTTATGTATTTTGAACTTTTACCCCCAAAGTGTCAGTTCAGTCTAGTTGATCGCGGTGGAAGCTTTGTGCAAGTCATTCAGATTAACATATCAAATTCATTGGTATCCGTTGACCTTTATTAATTGTATTGACCTCACCCAAACATGCGCGGGATTTCCAGACCCATAGAATTTTAAACACTTCCCTCTTCTCAGCCTTCTCTCTCTCTCTCTCTCTCTCTCTCTTTTTTTTTCTCTCTCTCTCTCTCTCTCTTTCTCTCTCTCTCTCTCTCTCTCTCTCTCTCAACTCGTCTCTCACGTTTTCTCCCTCTCTTCCCTACCTCTCCCTCTCTCTTCTCTTCTTTTCTCTCTATCTCTCTTTGTTTCTCTCTCTGCATATGAGTGTAGTCTTCTGTGTCCTTCTCTCTCTCTCTCTCTCTCTCTCTTTCTTTCCTTTTCGATCTCGCTCGATTGCTTTCATATTTTCTCTTTCTCTCTCTCGCTCTTTTTTTCTCTCAATCTCTTTGCGTATGTGCATGTATTTGCCTATCTCTCTCCTTATCCTTCTCGATCTCACTCGATCTTACTCCTATCCTTTGTCTCTTATCTCTCTCTCTCTCTCTCTCTCCATCTCTCTCTCTCTCTCTCTCTCTCTCTCTGTTTCTACTCTCATTCTCTATCCATTTCTCTCTCTCTTTCTCTCTGCATATGTGAGAGTGTTTAGTGTTTGTGTGTCTCTGTTTGTGTGTGTTTGTGGTGTGTGTGGGGGGAGGGGGGGGGGTGCTGTTGATGATAGCTACGTTGTACTCTAGTCGACTCCTTTTTTCCATTTCGCTGAATAATAAATTAATACGCCCTAGCCACAGTGCTTCCCATAAAACCATTTTTTCTTCATCTGCTTTTAACATTTTCTTCTTTATTAAACGAGCAAAATCCACACAAACGTCCAATTGGTTCACCCGATCGATTTCTTCAACAACCTCTTCCCTGCTAAAGTATTTCTTTTCTTCCGTTCATCCTCGGTATGTCCCCGATTCCTGCAGTGGTGTAATCCCATAATGGCGACAACAGGGGTGATGCAGGCAAAGGGATTTTGCTACATGCTCCTACCAGAGAGCTTAAATAATTCGAGAGATGGAACTAGGCATTGGTGCTCTATGACAAACATGTAGAGGCAAGTGAATACGCAGAGTCCGCGCTGTGGTGAAATGGTTAGGCTCTTCGCATGTCAAACGTAAGACCCGAGTTCGATCCCGTCGCGGACGATCTGCGGGTTTTTTTTGCTGGGATTGTTTTCCCTTTCAGCCCGGGTTGGCCCTGACGAGGAGGTGCTGGGTTCGAATCCAGGGAGGCTCACCTGGACTTTTTTTTATAAAGTTTTCATGGCTCCGACCCCCCTTCCTATCGGAGATGGACGTTAAATCCGAAGGTCCCGCCTCCTAAATGACCTTACCATGTTGCATAGGGCGTTAAGCCAAAGCCCAAACCAAACCTTCGTTTCCCTGTCGTGGAAAGAGCTTATGACTTGTAGCTATAAAATTAAAAGTGTTTTTCGATTTGTCAGTGTAAACAGATCTGCTCTAATAGAAAAGTGATATTTTATTTCATTTTTCGGATTATACAAATAGGAAATCCTATTTCTTCGGACTTTGAAAATGATTCTTTCAAAGGTTTAGCTCCGACTTATCACTGAACCTGAGCGTAAGGTTGATCAAGACACGTAGGCTTTCATTTGGATAAAAATGGAATAATTGAACAAAATTCTATTTCTTATTGACTGAAGGACGTCTTTTGCACTCAGCTATTTAAAGTAAAAGACGTGAAAATTGTCCTTGCTTTCTTGTTTGTTAATCAGTAATGCCTTTATTGCCACTGAAATGTCTTTGTAAAGCACATTGAGCATTGATGTCTATGGAAATGCGCTATATAAATGCCATATATTATTATTATTACTGTAGACCGATGAAAACATTATGAAGGTGCCAATGCAATCTGATGATTAGAAAGTGTATTTATCCGATAGAAATGTGGCTTGATGGGTATGTTTTATGACTAGAAATTTTTCCCGCGAACTAAAACGCCGAAATGCGCCTAATTTTGTGTTACGTTTGAGAAAATGCGAAGAAATGGGAAGATCACTCTTTTTTTCTAAGCACAAGCGCTTCTTTCACTGTGTGCAGTGTTAACTTCTCTACCTATCACGAGGAGTACCCGAGTTCGATCCCATGTCTGGACGATCTGCAATTGTGTCTGTTGGGATTCATTACCCTCAGTCTTGGTTAGCCTATACAAACAGGGTCGAAGTCACCTGTCATTTAAATGACCTTACAGTGTTGCTAGGGACGTAATGCAAGAAACCGAACCCAGCAGCTAAAAAAATTGAATACTTTAACTGCTTGACTGGCATCTGCGCTTCTGTTGGGTTTTACGGAAGATGTGTGCTGCATGAGTGAGCAAATTGACACTTCAAAAGTACAAAGTGAGCAAGGCTTATCTCGCATTTCCAGTGGTTTTATCATTTTTTGTAACGACATCCGTGTGCAATTTACCCCACTAGTTAGGTATTTTTCTGTTATTGTTGCATTTTTGTTTTATTGTTGTTGTTGTTGTTGTTGTTGTTGTTGTTGTTGTTGTTGCTGTTGTTGTTGCTGTTTTTACCTTGCCCATCCCATCAAAATGACGCCATCTGATTAGTAATGTGCTGGTTATTTTCCAACCCAAGTACTGAGTTTATTGTTGCTGTTTAACATTGGTTTTGGGGGGCATTTTTTTGTTTGGTTGTGGGGTTTTTTTTCGTTTTATTTACTTGTTTCCAGTGCAATATATAATTTCTTTTTTTTTTCTCTCTTTTTTTCTGGTATTATGGACGCGAATACCCCACTACAACAATGCTTGTACTAGTCGTCTTTATGCAAAGCAACCAACGATTTAATATAGTTCATATTATTATTGCAGAAAGCTGAGCGTAATGGCAAATGCAACTGATTTATCATGAGCCTCATCTGACTTTGTGACTTTGTGGTTTGACAATAATACACATGTGAATAAGTATATTGTACTGCCAGTATCACTGTCTCAGCCTGTTTTCATTGGAAGGCCAAAATGTGTCCAAATTTCTTTTGGGCATGATTCCCAAAGCCATGGAACTAATATAGAGAGAGGAGGAGATAGACAGAAAGAGATAGAGAGAAACAGACAGATAGGATGATCGAGGAGAAAAGATGGCACCAATGTGTAAGATCGAAAGTCAAACTCAGAAAGAGATAGATACCAAAATGAGGGGCTAAGGGTCGATGAAGGGGAGGGGAAAGAGAGAGAGAGAGGAGAGAGAAGGAGAAAAAATATAGCGAGAGCAGTAAAGAGGAAAAGAAAGTTTCAGGGAAGTGGAAAGTAAAGGTCATAAAGAGAGGGTTAAATAGAACGTTAGTTAAAGTTCAAACTCATTTATTTATAGCCACCAGCTTCTTGGGTTGTTTTATCCTCTTGTTCACATGCGGTACTCTTTTCCCTTGAGGATTATTCCATCTGTGGTTTGAAAATGCGTGGCCTATCGGGGTTTCTTTCACAAGGGGTGTTTGTGCGAAAAACAAAAATATGACGGAGAGGTGAGAGAGAAAGAGAAAGAGTGACCAGAAGAAACAGAAAGACACAGAGAGAGAAAGAGATGAAGTGAAATTGAAAATCTTGGTTTAATTCGAGCTCCAATCTGCGGAGAAATTTGAATTAGCGAGCGTCCTTCCAAGAAGGTGATTGCGCTGAGCATGCTGGGAGAGTGACATGCCAATCACTGCAGAAGGCAATATGGCGTCCACTTGTGTCGTCTGCTCCTATCACCGGCTATGCTCCGCTAGCAGGCGTTCAGCATCCCCCTCGATCGTGTTGACACAATTATTGAGCTCTCTTGGTGCGCAGCATGATGCACTATAAGTTCTGCTTTAGAAAATAGACCTGGGCAAAGGTTCGTTAGATTTTTTATCCGGATATAATTGGTTTGTCTGTTCGTGAAATCTGATTTGTCGAATATGATGTTGCTTGTGTGAATAAGAGCACGCCTTGCGTCCTTAGGCTATAAGAACCTAATTTTTTCTTTTTTTAAACCAAGCATCACCGTTTTGGGCCACGCACTTGTTTCCTGCAAAGAGAGCATTCTAAAATTCAACCCTCAAAACGATTTAGGAACAAATAAAATTCGCACCAAACCTCTACTCTTCAAAAATGAAATGTATATTAATATAAGTGCAAAGTACCCATAGAGTGTATATTATGCGTTTATGTTTGTTTGTTTGGGATTTACGGCTCCATCGACCCTATAAAATAATTTCAGCACCGAGAACCATTCTTCAGTATTTGGGTAGGATTTAGTTTTGCATTTCGTCCGCGCGGCTCTAATCGGCCTGCTCTTTTCGATTTCCAACCACCATGAGATTTTTTACATTCGCAACGTATGCGCTTCTTTTCTTGGAGATTATGAGCCAGAAAAGTGGATGTTAGAAGTAAATTATTTTTAAAAGCACCAGCTTCTTTTGCTGTTTTAGCCAGTTATTTAAGATTATAAACATCTTACACCACTTGACAAGATAGAAAGTTACTGTCTCAATTCGACTGAGAGAACTGTTTTACTTTTTGGGAATATAGATTTAGACAATTTGAGCGTTTAAAACTATTCGAACAAAAAACCCGAATAAGTTATTCGAACTTGCCCACCTCTCCTGGAGGAGCACTCAATTTGATCGTTTCACTCGTCGAATGCGCATCTTTTCTGAGTAAGGAGACATTAGAGGTTGGGTACGGAGGTCGAGGATCTGTGGGGCTGTTGCTTTTGTTTTGTAACTTCGTTTAGTTTTGTTTGAAATTGTTTGTGCGCGTGTGTGTTTGCGTGTATGTATGTGTGATTGTGTATATTGGTGGTTGTGTGTAGGGTAAATAGTTGTATGTATGATTGCAAGGGTGTGTGTGTTCGTTTTGGAGAGCCTTTTACGTCGCGTTAATTTTATCTTGTTCAACGGCGTCTGTGGTGTAGTGGTTAGGCTCTTCTCCTGTCATTCAGAAGACTCACGTTCGATCCCACATAAGGACGGGCGTGAAAATGAAAATGAAAAATGAGAATGACGATTTTTCTTGATCTCTGTGGTGGAATTTTGTTAACAATGGTATGTAATACATATTGCATATTCATATACAAACCTTACAAATAGCTAGGGTTAACCTGTCTTGCTCAAGGACACACCGCAGTGGTCACTCTTTCAAAACGCTGGCTATCACTCAGTCCTGGGTGTGTTTGACAAGCAGGCTCGAGGCAGCCCGTCTCTTAAATGACTTTACGGTGTCCCAAATGACGTAAAACTTTTAACCAAATAAAATCATCTTGTTTTTGCTCTTTTTTCCCCGCTCATGATGGTAGCCGATGACTTAATAAAATGCTAGATTCAGTATAAGTCTTAGTGATACTTGAACGATCCAGTCGGTTGGTGATCATTTAATGGGTTTCAAGTGTGCTCTCAGTTACTATTTTGGTTAGTTAGATTTAATTTCGATTTCACTTCCTTGCAAGTGTGAGAGGTAATTTCAGAGACGCGTGTCCTTTACTCCGCTTGTCAAAGCTTGGGGAGATTGTTACACCCTGGTAAACAGGAAATATTGGATCAACTTTTAAAAGGGAAAAGGCCAAGACTAAAAAGATCATGATATTATTAAGAGTGGAAGGTCGAGAACGGCGCAAGTTATTACTACGAGAAGGCAAATGAAAACGCACTAGACCATTATTATCACGACGAGCGCGGTGTCAGGTGATCATAAGCTCCTATCATGTTTTGAGAAAAGGCGGAAGAGTGTGAACATTAGAATCACGACTTGCTTGATATAAGTTATCATGATCACTATATTACTGCTAATGTCTAAACCGGCGCTATGGTGTAATGGTTAAGCTCTTCGCCTTGCATGTGGAAGACCCCGGTTCGATCCCCGATCGCGAACATTTGGGTCATTTAAGAGACGAGCTATTTCGATCCTGCCTGTCAGGGCCAACCCGGCTGAGAAGGAAAAAATCCCAGCAGAAAAAAACCCCAGATCGTCCGCGTTCGGGGATCGAACCGGGGTCCTCCGCATGCAAGGCGAAGAGCCTACCCATTTCACCACAGCGCCGGTCTAAACAAACTTATTATCTTCCTTATCAAAATGCTGTTGGGAAAGAGAACGCACGGCCTGGTTGGAAAGAGCAATGACAAAGCAACAACGATTTTGCCCTAATTAAACTATACCCTTCTAATTGGTTTTCATGCCTGTGTATGCCTGTATGTTCAAGTGTTGGTGAGTGTGCGTGCGCTTGCGTGTAGAAAGTGTGAGTATACTCATTACATTTTCACATCCGGTCGTTGAAGATGCTTGCACGAGTACGTGGAATGCGCGCGTTCGCACTTTGGCTTTAGTTCATCTGTGTTCAAACATATTTGAAGGGTTTTTTAGCCTGAAGTTTTATCTTTATTTATTGAGGCGCCATCTTCTTTGGCTGGTTATGTTAAAAGCACTCGATGCAATGCATACCTCAGTATAGAGGCACTTATCCTTTTTGTTTGTATTTTTGCTATCTTAAATCGAGGATAACCTTTCTAACCCAAATCACAAATCGCAAAAAAAGAATATTGTTTGGCTTTTTATATTTTAAGGGCCAAGAGCCATACATACCTCAGTATAGAAACACTTAAGCCCTTCTTATGCTCTGAAATAGAAAATAACTAAATCCTTCAACCCCAAATCACAAATCATAAAAAGATCGCGTTTGGCTGTTTATGTTTTAAGCGCCTGGGCCAATACATACCTCAGTGTTGAAACACTTCGGCCCCTTTTGCACTCTGAAATAGAAAAGAACCAAATCCTTCTACCCCAAAGTACAAATGACAAAAAACAGCGAAAACCAATAGACGTTCCAGCTGACAGTTGAGTGTTAGTTCATGTATGACGCAACCTGGCGATGACGTCTTTGGCACACAACTGATGCAGCTCTTCAGGCGGTGCTTCACTCGCTATTGGGACATGGCGGAGGGGGTGAAATTGAAACAGGGCGACAAATCTTGATCTTGTATCCCGCCTCTCTCTCTCTCTCTCTCTCTATCTATCTATCTCTCTCTCTCTCTCTCTCTCTCTCTCTGCCTCTATCCATCTCCCTCTCTTTCTTTCTCTCTAGGAGAGAGGGAGTGTTTGCTTTTTTTTTGGAGTCCAGGATTCAGACAAGTGAAGATGCCACGCTATTAGAGGAGGAAACGAGTTTTGCATTGGAAGACAAGGAAGTAGAGGTAGTGTAGAGAGAGATGGAGAGAGAGAAAGATAAAGATGGGAAACGAACTTTGCATTGGCAGAGAGGGAAGTGAAAAGAGAGAGAGATGGAAAGAGAGAAATGGAGATGGAAACGAACTTTGTATTGGACGATAAGGAAGTGGAGAGAGGGTGATGAAGAGAGAGATGGAGAGAGATGAAGATGAGAAACGAATTTTGCATTGGAAGATAAGAAAGTGAAGAGAGGGATGTGGAGAGAGATGAAGATGAGAAATGAACTTTGCATTGGAAAACAAGAAAGTGAAAAAATAAGGAGACGGGGAGAGAGAGATGAAGATGAGAAACGAACTTTGTATTGGTATAGAGCGAAGTACAGAGAGAGGGGCACGGAGAGACAGAGAGAGAGAGAGATAAATGGAAAGTAAGATGGTGGAGGTGGTGGAGGTGGTGTAAGGGAGGAAACGTAAAAGGAGCTTGGCTCAATTATCCTGTCCGTTAACTAAATTTAGTACCTCGGCCCCGTCAACCTAGGGATGTAAGCCTTGTCATTAAGTGGACGTTATTCTTTACCAGCTATCACCAGAGACCTTTGATATAGTGAGAGAAGGAACAAGACAATTGCACTCAACTGCAACAATGAAGAGGCGAGGGACTGTTATGCAGGAGAGTTGTATTCGAAGTAAGAATATGCGAGGTACTTTGAGATTGGGAGCTGTAAACCCTTGTGCGATAGTGCGTCGGTGGTCTAGTGGTTAGGCTGCCGGACCCGTAATCGGAAGGTTGCGGGTTCGAATTCCAGTTCGGGCCCGACGTTGTGTCCTTGGAAATTTTCCTCACTTCACCCAGGTGTAAATGGCCACCCGGCTATAGACAGCAAACGATCTTGTCCGTATGTTAGTGCTTTTAGTGTCTGCAAAATGGCAGCTTGCACTGTATGCTCCCAGGAATTTGAGAAGGTTTCTGAATGACTTGGTCTGCTGGGGTTGATAATGATTGTAAAGCACATAGATCCTGCTTTTGAGCGGGGATATACGCTGTGTAAAGGCAATCTATTATTATTATTATTATTATTATTATTATTATTATTATTAAGAGGCGAGGGAATATGCAGCATAGTACTTTGTGTTTGGCCAACTGTAAATCTTGGTAGGGTAGTGCGAAAGTGCGATATTGTGCTCTCGCTCAGCAGTACTTTAATCTGTCTCAATGGTAGTGGAAATTGTCGTCGCTGACAACGAAATGGAAAATATGCGCGGTACCACGTGACTTGGCTTTACGAAAACGGAGGCAAATTTCCGCTCTGAATTTCTCTTTTACCACTCAACGTCCTCTCTTCCTTCGATTCTTCAGTTCTCCTCCGAGCTTTATGATCTCTTCAGACTGAAGAACTGCTCAATGAACCGGAAATAGATTTAAATGACTTGCGTGGGCTCATCGTTATCTGGCACTATCTAAAACTGTCGTGATTTGGATTTTGTTTCTAGATTTACGTCCCTTGCAACACTGTAAGGTAATTTAAGAGACAGGCTACTGCGTGCCTGCTTGTCAAGTCCAACCTGGGCTGAGAGGGAAAAATCCCAGCAAAAGAGAAGCGAGATAGTCCGCACCTGTGATCGAGCTCGGATCTTCCGCATGATAGGCGAAGAGCCTAACCATTACACCACAGATGCCAGTACTTTTTTTAGGTGATTTCTCAGCAATTTACAATGCAGCCTGTAAATCAGGGGAAAACTTAGGGTTTTCCCGCATAGAGTGGGCAAAACTGCTGCCTCAATGCTCTTATTAAGAATAACCCTGAGATTTTCCAGCTGAAGTACCGAGCAAGGTAATGAACTATTTCAACATTGAGGTTTGATATATGTGTTTCAAAGCTATTCGAAAACCCGAACCATTTTTTCGGATTTCCCAACTCCAACTGAAAGCTTAACAAATTAATCATGGTGCTGTGGCTAGTTGAGCAGAAAAAGAGACAGAAAAGACACCGAACGTATTTCACGACCATACTCTATTTATTGTACCTCGTTGCGTGAGATTTGAAATTGGTGATTTAAAAATGGGAAAGAAAAAAAGAAAGAAAAGAAAACCTTCTTCAGAGCTCAGATTGAAAATCGATAACCCTTTCATACTCGTTAAGATAACCATTCGTCAACTTGACAAAACAAATATTTCACGACCATATTTTATCTTCACCTCTTCGAGTGACGCTGGAAATTGGTGATTTAGAAAAACTAAAACGCACCAAACTACTCCACAGCTTAGATAGAAAATCTATGACCCTTTCGATCTTGTAGAAATGATCATTGCTCAACTTGACACCCACACCAGGAAAAGCGTCGTGAAGTTTATCAGAGAAAATCTGGATTAGCAATTTTCTTTTCTTGATTTATTTATTCTGTTGTTGAGATTCCCTCTCCATTCATTCTTTAATTGTATGGATATTTTTTCGCCCACGGGAACATTGTTTCATCCATTTATTAATCCCTTCATTATGGTTTAGCTTGGATTTTTTAAAGAAGCATCGATACTATTACCGATTCTTATTATTTTGAAAGTCTTAATGTGTTTCACTTACTTTTCTTTATTTGAGATCCGCGGTTTTGTGTTCTTTATTTATCTATTCTGTGTTGAAATCCCCTATCCATTCACTCCTTAACTGTGTGGCTATTGGTTCGCCCACACGAACATTAAGTTATCCATTCATTAATCAAAAATATTTTTTAATGACGCATTAGTTTACCAATTATTCATTATTTTGAAAGCGTTGATGTGTTTCACTTACTTTTCTATTTGAGAACAGCAGTTTTCTTTTCTTGGTTTATTTATTTTCTTGTCCTCAACTGTAGGTCTGTTTATGTTCTCCTATGAGAACATTTGATAATAATAATAATAATGTCTGCATTTATAAAGCGCATATCCCCGCTTGAAAGCAGGCTCTATGCGCTTTACAATCAATTATTACCCCAGCAGACC
>JAUKPP010281491.1:0-10640 GCA_032273245.1 Phyllaplysia taylori
TGAAGTAAATTATTTGGTATTTCTACATTTGTCTTACAAGGTGCTCTTGGTCTCAGCAGAAGTATGGTTGCCTCTGTCAATTGAGTCCCTCATTTTCCACCAACTTCCCTCACTATCTCTTTCTCTGGATTTAATGATCATCCCATGATGCGCAATGGTCATTGTGGAAGCACAATGACGATAACTGAATGTGTATCAGAGTACATGTATGTATTTTTTGTCTGAAGATGTGTGTGGGCGCGAGTGAGTGTATGTCTGTACTGAACAAGCGAGCGCGTGTGTGTGTATGTCTGTACTGAACAAGCGAGCGCGTGTGTGTGTAAACCAAATTTCCCTGTGATTTTTAAAAAACATCGCCATTTTTATTTTTTACCCCAGCAGCCTCAAGGTTAATAAGGGGAATTAACTGCCTTTATTTACACACCCATTTTTCTTACAGAGTTCTTTTCCCTGATATTGTACGATATTGTATTAATAATTAATTGAACAAGGGAAGGATTTAACCTCAAACCCTACGAATTCATGAACAGAAGCTTAGCCACGACCACAGAGTATTTATGTCTATGGCCACTACCGATTTACGGTTTAAAATTAATTTACTGAGTAGAATGATATTGGAATTTTAACAATTTAAATCTTAGTTATATCGTAGAAAGTCAAACCACAATTCCATGCCGGTTTAGTTACTTCACTGTAAGGAAGAAATGTAAATTAAATCATAATATACCTCTTTTAAAAAATTGGTAAGAACCTACGTGTGGCCATTAAGTTCGACGAATAGAACACAGTTTATACCAAACGCTCAATTGAAACTATCCTCAGCAATACTTATGTAGTTTTTGCTTTGAAAAGATCACGAATAAACGCAATTTGAATAAAAACACATCAGCCTACATGTAGTAGCCTAGAGCTGTGCTATTCGTCATTTCTTCAGTAGGTCTACATATCTTGTGTTGTTGTTGTGTTGTTGTTGTAACACAGGCCTTGAGCGCCAAAGAATTGTCAGATTGGTTTGATTTGGTTTTTGCCTTCACGTCTCTTGCAACACTGTCAGACCATATAAGAGACGGGTCATTCCGACCTTTCTAACCCGGGCTGAGAGGATGAGAAGGCGAACATTAGTAGAAAGCCTCAGATACTCGTCCCCTGCGGGAATCGAACTCGGGCCTTCTGCGTGATTAGGCTCAGATCTTAACCGTTACACCATAGATGCGGGTACTTTGCATTACTATCAGTACGTAACGTGTGTTATTTTATGTGGGATGTTTCTTTGTTTGTTGTTGATTCGCGCCTCTTGTAACACCGTAATGGCATAAAAGAGGCAGGTTACAAAGAAGCGCTGAGGTGTAATGGTTAGGCCCCTCGTCTATTATGCGGAAGACCCCGAGTTCAATCCCGGTCGCGGACGATCCACGTGTTTTTCTGCTGTTTTTTTTCCCATTTCAGCCCGGGTCGGTCCTGCCAGGCAGTGTCGAAGCAGCCCGTCTCTTAAATGACCTTAAAGTGTTGCAGGGGACATAAAACTGGTAGCCAAACCAAACCAAACCAAACCAAAAATTTCTTAAAACATTACAAACAAAAATGAGCATTCCTCCCTCTGATTTTACATGTACTTTTCCAAGTTTTACTCGTTTCTTTGGGATCTTGTGGCACCATTGACATTGCGAGTAAAACTCAGGGCCAAGAAGTAGATTAGGACAAAAGCAACACTTAAAAAGAAGATGGGGAGGGGGGGGGGGGGGGCTCAGGGGTCGAGTGGTAGTGAACTCTGGGTCATGAAGTATGTCAAGCAACCCTGGATGATGACAGCTTCTAAATTGGTGACCACTGGGTGTGTCCTTGAGCAAGACACGCTAACGTCTGCTCAGATGGGCGCTGCACAGTAGCGACCAGTGATGGCGTGCGAGCAATTGTTGAGAGTGGAAGTCGATATAATCATGTTTCTAATGTTCTCTTCCATGTATACTTAAATTTTGTATTGTCAGAATATCTAATTTGCACATGTATGTATATATATGCACACCGTTGTAAACCAAATTCCCCGAGGGGATCAATAAAGTTGTCATTTTATACCACAGCACTTGCTGACCTTACAGTGTCACAAGGGATGTAAAATAAAAATCAAAGCAAAGAGCGCCTACCAACCACCTATCCTCCCCTTGTATCATTGCTAGGGAAAACAGCCAAAGATGCTGGCGCCTCTATAAACAACTAACTTTGAACTAAGCTATGGAAAGGACAGACAGATTTACCAGATATCTGCAAGCTGTTGCACTAAGCAGGCGGGCACTGACATTACCTCATAGTATCCAAGAAAACCTAATACTGTAGTCTAAAGTGCCTGCCAACAAATGTGGAGGTTCTGGGTTCGAATCCTGGCAGTTTGCAGTATTTTCCTCCATCACAGTCAGTTTTCATGGTTCAATCACCGTCCTAACTTAGAAGGGTGTAAAACTAAAGAGTCCTGTCTCTTAAATAATGATAATAATGGATTGCATTTCTATAGCCCATATCCCAATACTGGCTCTATGCGCTTTACAATCATTATTACCACAGAAGACCAAAGTCACTCAGAAACCTTCTCAACTTCCTGGGAAGCATACAGTGCAAGCTGTCATTTTACAAGTGCTCAAACACTAACTTACTGACAAGATCTTTTGCTGTCTGTTACCGGGTACCCATCAACAGGTGGGTGAAGTGAGGAAAATTTGCATGGCATTTACTTTGTAACATCATAGGAAAATTTGCATAAAGTGCCTTTTTCAAGAACACGTCGGAGTTGGGAAACGAGTTGGGATTCGAAACCCGCAACTTTCCGATTGCAAGTCCTTAGCTTAACCACTAGTACTGACCTTACAGTTCTGCAAGAGGCTTTAAACAAAAAACCAACCAGCCAAGCTCAAACGAACAAACAAACAAACAAATAGCACTCAAAAGAGATGCAAAACTGTAAACAAAGTCATTACAAACACTTGTATGAGATTCATGGCGTTATGTTTATTGACGTACAAATGTTTACATCCGACCACCTAAGGTAGCTTTGCTGATAGCTCAAAGTAATATAAAAATTGCTTGAAATTGCTACAGATAAATGAATCAACAGAAAGGGTGATAGCATCCATTATAATATAGGTCTGCGGATATGAAAAAAAAAAATCCATAAAACATTTCGACACTATTTCCAGACATTTCTTGCCTCTCTCTCTTGTTAAAGCTACATAGATAGATTAGGAAAATAGAGTCCATGACATAATATTATTATGCTTTTACGTTATTGAGGCAAGAATGAATGTCTGAAGGTCAAAAGGGAATGGTCAGTTGACAGTTTGTCCACACAAAGCACACATACTCTAGCTGGGCTCACGTGGTCAATCACTTGACAACACTTGTACAGAGGGAAAAGCTTGCTGAGCTACAGTATCCGAGGAGGAAAATCTAGGCCAAGATGCAATGAATAAATCCAAAATTATTATTTTTTTTCCAAATTTGTGTCGATTTTTTAAACATAGTTCAAGTTACGACAAACAAGTTCTTATTAAAAGCGTACAACCAGACTTGTAGCAATACTTTACATTGATGGAAACGGCTGATTTCAAACTACCCTGAAATACAGCTGATATTGATCACGTAAGTGATATACAATGTGCTAAGATAAATATTATGTGAAAATACTCACATTTCTCTCTCCTAAAATAAAGACCTAAACAGGATGCATATTTGAATTAGTACTGGTATTTTGTTTACTAGACAAAAAGCCTCAAATTATTTGTCCTAATGGTAGAAAACGGACTATGAGGCACACATTTGTTGAAAACAGCATCAGCCTTAAATACAGATAGAAGCAAACATTTAGCACAGTTGTGCCTCACAAAGACCTATCACACACAGGCATGAGGAACAGGACAGCAAAGATTCACAAAACAAATTAAATACGTTTACAAGTATTTGGGAAAAACTCCACTCTCTTAGGTGTAGAAAATTTATTTCCAGGTGAAAAAATAAGACAGGTGAGGAGGAAAATGAAAAGGGATAAAACAATTATTATCATTGTAATAATTCTTGTGTTGGTCTCTCTCTATTTCTATGTACAAGTGAGGCAGATTGTGAGACATTCTCTTTGTATAGAATATTCTAGAGACATGAAGACAGAGAGGTCACACGGAGGTCACACAGCACAGTACAGAGACAGCCTTTGTCCATAGCGCGACATAAGACATGTGCGACACTCACAATACAACACACACAAGCACAGCACGTGTGACTCTCAAAACAATATAACACACACAGACACCCTGCAGCAACTATACCACTTGGAGAGCACCAAATCACAATAGAAAAAAAAGATCCTCTATAAAATGTGCGGTAAAATCTTGGAACCATAACAAAGGCAGGACAAGCATTACTCTATACAACAGAAAGGATAAAATCAATAAGAAACAGAAAGGAATTTCATTCACATCTCAGCCCAGAATCTAAAAAATAATTCCTGCTGTCCTATACTATGACAAGAAGATTACATAGAATTCATATGAAAAGACAAAGTCCTTTTCCCCCAAAAAGAAAAACCATGTCTTTTCTGAAGTTTGGTGAACAAACTTATCTGCAACAAATTGCCATATAAGGACAGACAACTTCTAACACAGAAAAGAAAACTGTAAATCATTTCTCAAGTGATCTTAAGATACCCACTACTGACACAATGATCAGTGTAAACCTTCATGTAGTACGTAGGCTACCACATTCATGCAGTCAAGGAAGACAGTAGCAACATGAAAGAGTGGAATATTTCATCGATAAAAGTGTCTTCCATTACCAGTGAAAGTAACTTTTTCTGGTAAAAAATTATATCATCTATAAAAAAGAATAATCTTGGGCAAAGGGATAAACAGAATGTTTGCAGAAAATCAAAGCAGAAAAATGAAAACCAAAACAAAACATCTCAGTGACCTTCACAAGCAAAACACTTTGCTCAAGACCAGTTCTAACAGTTCTAGTTCTCCACAGCTGTATGGCTCTACAGCTGATAAATTACATGTCATGTTTATAGACAAATGACGAATAAGAAAACACGCTAAACAAATGAAACTTGGCGACTTTTATTGTCTTTTAACAAGAATGATCTAAACTTTGTGTCAGTGCAGTCCCTGTTTCAGTCTGTCTATCCAACCGTAAAGTTGGACTCTAGTACACCCTGATATGTCGGCAGCCAAAATGGCTTATGTCAAAGCTGTAATGTCTCACAAGTTCATATACTCTTCCATTCGTTTCTTGTTGTCAAACGAGCTCGTTTCTCGTCCGGTGACATTCTCATCACGCAGATTCTCAAAGAAACAAAAAATGTCACACTCAAACAGACCGATGAGAAAAGCATTTAGGAAATTTCCCGACAGTTTATACATGATAACACAGCGACTAACTTGTCTCAAAGCTACAAACTAACAAGCTGTGAGAGAAACAGGGACAGAGAGAGAGAGAGAGAGACGAAGAGAGAGAGGCCAGCTGTTAATGAAAAGCTCTACAATAGCATATATTATTATATCCAATAGGCAAAGCTGTTGGTCCGTTGTGACTTGGCACACATCCAAGGTCATGTATCATGTGATAGTTTCGACTGAAGACAAGTTGCCCTCAGCCGGGTCGAGTCATAGCCGTGAATGTCTGATCAAATGATGAAGCTGATTAGCTGAACTTTTACAAGATGCAATATGTACAACTGATGATCAACTCACAAGCAATTACCCACGTGGCAACCAATGAAAGACTTTGGAGAAGCAATGAAAATTCGAACGAAAAACAACTTTATTTCAAAACTTCTAGGAACCCGAGGAGATAACGTCTACTTCTTTTTGGTAGGTGAAATCTTGGGTATCCTGGAGATCTTGGTAGTTGTCACTGTGGGTAACGTCACGTTTCTAGTCTGCACCGTGTGCGTCTGGTATGTGATAGTTGTGTCGTTGCGGCCACCAACGTTTCTCCGGTCTGTCTGGACAGTGGTGAACATTTCAGGGTCGTCCGATGCCTCACTACCCGCTCGGCTGGTCGGACGGCTGCCGTTACCTGTGGTGCTCGCTCGACTTGAACTGCGACTTGCTGCATTGGGGAATAAAAGAGGACATTGTGAAGAGACAAGCCTCTTTCAATTTTCGTATTTCACAAGTTTGTAAGTTAAAACACAGGTTCACAGTGAACGTACTGAAACAATATTCCCAAATAATAAAAACAGATAAGCATGAATCTCAAGCTGTTAAGGGATCGAGAAATGGGACAAAGGGATAGATAAATTAAGTTGAAAGAGTATTTTACAGAGAATAATAAAGCAAAATAATCAGTGGCCATGTGCAACAAAGATACTACACACTCTGAAATCGCTGATTGTTTAGCAAAGAGGAGAATACCCCACTACAGTCCTTGTACTATTCGCCCTTATGCAAAACAACCAGCGAAATGTTAGCTTGCAGACCAAAATACTCAACCAAATTCATGGTCATACATGTTGGTGTGTGCACTCAGTGCTTTTGACAGTTTTGCTTTGGTTTTGGTTTTACACCCCTTGTAACACCGTCATGACATTTTAGAGGTGGGCTACTTCAATCCTGCCAGTCAGGGCCAACCCTGGTTGAGATGGACACTCGGTGCTGAAATGATCTTACAGTGTTGATAGAGCCGTAAAACCCCAAACAAACAAATAAGAGGGACACAACAACCCAGCTGAGATTCAAAGACGCTTGAAGAGCATAAGGATAAAACTCCTATCCTCTGTGTGATAGGTGAAAAGCCTAACCACTACACCCCAGACACCAGTAGTCTCTCATGACAGCACACTCTGGTCAATCTTTTACAACCAGTAAGGCAAAAATCCCACCAGTCTCGCGCAGTCAGCCACGATGCAATTAAGCTTCTCCGGCTTGGCATATATATATGTGCCGTGTGACAACAAACTGTTGAATGCCTTTTGCCCATGAACTGCTGGGTTGATTTACATGATTGTCCATTCTACAAAGGTACGTATACCATTTTTTAGCACTATTCAAGAAAGCATGCCTAAGTTTTGGGCATTTTTGAATTTCTTACTGTATAAAAACTATTAGCGTCTGATAACCCTACCCCTCTTAAAGATAAGGCTATTGATATGCCACTTTGACAGAACATTGATCTAAGGTGACAATCATGGCAGTGATTACTTGAACTCCCAAATTTTGACAATAGCCCCTTTGTGAAATGGGTGGGAAGATAAACAATAGCAATGTAAGAATTCATGGCCACAACTAACCTGGACTTTGTAGGTTGCGGGGACTCCGTAGATCTCGTGTGAATTTGTGTTTCATGACCTTGGTGCCATCTGGTTCTGTGCGAGACATGATCTGATGGACCTCACCGTCTACTGACGTTCTGGTCCTCTGTTTCCATGGCGCTTGACCCATGCTCTTGTCTCTCACCTGCCACAAAATCATGTGTGAATCAGTTACCATTGAGTCCATGATTTGTGGAAATGTCAGTGTAAGAGAGAAGAGAGAGAGAGAGAGAGTGGGGGGGGGAGAAAAAGAGAGGGTGGAGGAGGACATATGAATATCGTGGAGGAGGACATATGAATATCTTACCGGCTAACATTATAAGCAAAATATCTATAATCGATCAAACAAGTCCAATCTAGGTATCCCTTTGCCATGCTGTGATTGCTTTTTTTTTCTTGTTTGACTCATCAATCCAGAACTTGTCAATAACAATTTCCCACAAAGTAAGAAAGAAGCTTGTTATTCTATCTTAACAATATGCATGCTTCAGTCATTATAATTGGACTTGAAAAGTCCTGCTCCTCCCCTAAATGAGGAGAGCAACCCTTTATACTATAGGTAAAAATATACACAACTAGTTTACAATTTCCTCAAATCCTTAAGTCAAACCATTTCAGATTTATGGTAAAGGATAGAGACCTTTATCTTTCAATTTCTTCTATCATTCCAATATATTTTTTTATGTCCCTTAATTTGTCATAGCCCTCAAATTCCAAAATTGAAGTTTTTCACCCCTTCCTATTTATTGTTGTTGAAAACTAATTCCATGTCATGTACATTGATGCATGAAGTTAAAAATTGTATTTCTTCAGATCTAGGCTATCAACTATCTATGCTGCAAACCTTCGACACGGGTCCACTAGCCGTACTGTTGGATCGTCCGGAGTAGGAAGAACCACTGGAGCTGCCCGCGGGAGACTTGGACACAAAGCCAGCCATGGACTGACTTACGCCTTGGGCGAGGATGAAATTCTCACGAAGCTCCACATTTGTGCGACCTTTAGCTGTTGATATAGAGTAATAGGACAATTAGTCATCAAGAAAAGATTATTGTAAAAAGAAAGAAAATGAAGTCTGCGCACTACATTGTCATTGCATTGATACTGCAACAAAGGAAAAATACAATGTATGACCAATTGCAAATATTTTGAAAAATGCAAGCTATGAAGAATTACAAATATGTTGACATCAGTCAAATCTTCAGCAACTTTACAATCTTTTGTTAGGAAACAAACTAGTTAAAAAGCAGAAGCAGCTTGAATAAACACTCAAGAGATGCTGCATGACTTCAGTTTCACAAAAAAAAAAATCTAAACAATGATATCAAGATATATATAGAATTTCTACACAAAAACATTCTAAGACTAACTGAAAATGTTGACTATAATTCAAGTAGACAAATATGCAACAACAATGCTATATAAGGGTATATCACAGAATATTACAATGAGGTATAGTTCTGTAATGACACTTTGTACAGATTTTTAAATGAAGATTGTTCATTAGAATGACGACACAAGAATTCAAGCTTCCACGAAAAAAGCAAAAATGTTTTAGTGAGTCCAGAGACAACATCAAGGCAGTGACTTAAGAATGATGAAATCCACATGGCTCCATGCTGGTTAGTCACATGTCTTTCAAGCAAATTGCCACAAATTTCTGCAATATTAATGTCATACAATAGATGAAATCACGCAATGTAAAGTAGAGAAAAGAAAATTATTAACAGCATCCTGAAAAATAGGTGGTGAGCACAAAAATGAATGACGGAAAAGATTTTCATTGTTTTCTTCTTCCTTTTTTTTTATGATTGGACAAAAAGGCAACAGAAAGCAAGATAATTGAGGTAATGAACAGTATGACAAGCTTTCATTTTGAGTATGGCTTCTTTCCCCAGAACTGCCATTGTTTTTCCAGCTGTTCATAAATATGTGTACTTTCATAGTATATTGTTGTTTTTAGGTTTTATTTCCTTTACAGCATTGTAAAGTCATTTTAAGAAACAGGCTACTTCGGCTCTGCCAGGCCAACCCAAGCTGAGAAGGACACATTCCAACAGAGACACAGAGTCATTTGTCCAACTTTGGAATAAACTCCGGTCTTCTGCATGATGGGCAAAGGGCCTGACTTACATGAGAGAAGCTGGTACTTTCATTCTGCACCTATGAGCAATTTAATAAATACCAAAGAGAAATACCTATATATTCATTGACCAGATGGAAATCTTGGCACACTGTTCTATTCTATGAATTTGTCCTTGAGGTATAGAACATTCAAAAGAATCAACAGATAAGTAAACAATAAGGTCTGGAAAATGAAAAGTGGAAAATGGAGCAGGGCAGAGAGGCAAGTCCAAACATGACTAACATAACTAAATGACCACGAGCCTGAACATCATGGTACCCGCAAGCCAACAATTTAGCCTAGTCTAGGAACAATTTTCAAAGAATTCACTATATGTGATTACTTTAATTCACGAGATGATCAAAACATTAACATTTTTCTTCACACGTGATATCTCTCTGCCAATATCCAAAGACCCCCTTGAAATTTTGACGTTTCTTTTCTGTTGGTCCATATTTTCTTAGGAACTTAGCTGCTAACATGAAGACTACTCATCCCTATTTCTCATTCCATACATAACAAGTCAAGGATTAAACAGAAGGTTCTGAGTGAGTTTGAAATTGCTATCAACCCTGGTTTTGTTCAATCTGAGATGATAGATTGTTGAAAGATCTTTTGATACATACATTAAAATCTATTTAGACCTACACATGGAATGAAGAAAAAGATGCGATAAACAAACCAAAATGATCCCTCCCCTCCCTCTGAACAGCCCAATCATTGAAGTAATAAATTCTCACGACATATGATGTGACACTGGGTATGGGACAACACTGCGTAGCTTGGCGATGGGCAGATCAACTTCTGTTTTAGAGCACACGAGGATCTAAAGCACACTGGATGTCACAACAAATTCTACAGGAACAACAATCTATTCTCTTTATCTTCCCCTCCTAAGCTGACAAACGAAAAGGGAAATTGAAATATTGATAGCAAAGCTTGACAGAAACTTTGAGGAGTCTCGAAACAAGTAATCACAGAATTACAGACGTTGAAATAACAGAAGAAAAGCATACAGAAAACTTAAAATGCAAAACCAGATTTTGGTCAGCTTGGACAAAAGTAGTTGTCATTTTTGTCGACACAACTAAAAAAAACGCCCAAAAAATAAAACTAACAATAACACCATGTGATTGTGTACACATTAGCAAAGGGATGACTAGGGGGTTGAGGAGTGGCGAGGATGGTGAGGTGGGGGGGGGGGTGGGGAGGGGGGGGGGAATA
>JAUKPP010281502.1:0-10639 GCA_032273245.1 Phyllaplysia taylori
GAAAGAAAAGAGAAAAAACCTGACCTTCCGGCAAATAAACGCCAGTGCCGGGAGGAAGAAAAAAAAACCGGAATTCCGTTTTTTACCGGAAAATTGCCACCTCTGGTCTTTTGTAAACGCACAAGACGCGCATGGCAAATGGCAAATTAGCGTCATTTCTGTGCGCTAAAATTTGGGGCCTGTTCACGTAAACTGGCGCTGTCGCACGGTATGTTAATTGAATCGGCTGATTTTGGTACTGGAAAAAACTTAAATGGATGAGGATTAATCGACAGCAAAGAGAGTATTTCTATCTCCTGCTGTCTTTGAGTTATATCAATTTAGAATCGATCAATATAAAAAAAACCACCCTGTATTATAAAAAAGGAGGAAATTTTTGTGGTCGTCGGTACAGATCCACCGAAGCGGCATTCCCCCCCCCCCCCCAACCCTTAATTTTTTTTAAAACAACACCAACACACTTTAATAATGACTGAATTTTTAAAAAGGTGACTTACTTGGAGTAAATGTGAAGGCAATGCAGGTGATTTGTCTTCGATCATACCACATTTTTTTTTTTACATAAGAATACAACAATCGCGATCTAGATGTACACAGATAGTATACAAGTTGCATTCAAATATCTAACTAATAAGTATAGAGCGATCAGAATGTGACATACTCTAGATCGAGAATTCAATATCACTGAATCACGACAAAGCGCACATCTTTCGTAACTGCCTATCACGGGAACCGCAATATTCTGACTGGATAATAAACATGCTCCCAATATTTGCGCTTTAGTCACTAGAGTTTTGAAGTATCCTTAAATTGACCTTACAAGCGTGGGCAATGAATTAAATCCCGTTGGGATTAGCCACAATCAACAACCGTATGGGCAGGTATGTCCTCCTCCACGTCTGTGTAACTTTAAGTCTGGTCTTTCCATATTTCTCATGTTTTGATTCCCATTATGTTATCACAACTAAAGGGACCTCACGCTGTGCATTCGCTTTGAACACGAGCACGACTCAGCAGGGGGAGGTCAGTGAGAGGGAAGCGAGACAAAGACATACTGAAAAGATGCAGCGGTTTGCATTCGATTCATCCGTGCCATCGCCCGGATTTCTCAGTCTTTCTTATGGTGGTTTGTAATATAAAAACGTCTTTAAAATAGATATTGGTGCGTGGGTGAATCTTTCCGTATTTCCAATTAATTTATCTGAACGAACGGTGCTTCTGTAAGAATAGTTAGTTTAAATACGGTAAATAATATTCAGATCGTAATAATATAGCAGAAACCTGAAGAAAGCTTAAATGCATCTTGCGTATGGGTAACTTGACCCTGCTGACCTCTGAGGGCCGAGATTCGAGGAAAAGTTTTTGCATTCAAAGACAGAGAGAGAGAGAAAGAGAGAGATCATCGGTCTATTCATTAATTGACAGAACCGTCGAGAAATAATTTCCCGGACCTTCCACGGATTGCTGGTTGGCCGGCCGAGTGAGAGAGGAAAAGCAGAGGAAACAGAAATTTTTCAGCTGAGAGCCGAACTGAGGATTTCCGCCAATCCGTGGAAGATTATCACCACTGACAAATAAAGCTTCATATTGCTGGAAATCAGCAATATGCAGCTGACACTAGTCAGGGTTCATGCCATGAACTCCACCAAATTCAAGGAGGCTTCAAGGAGAAATTTTAAAATTCAAGATTCGGTCAAGAAGTTCATGCTTTTTTCGGAGGCGCACCTTTTTTTTAAAGGCCCACACTTGTCCAAAAGGAATCGTAGTTTCAATTTTCCGACAAAAATTTGTTTAAGTCCGACGAGTTTTCAAGGCGGTTCCTCAAATTCAAGAAGTTATCAAGGACTCCTTGAATTCAAGGAGGCAGTGTGAACCCTGATTATTGTTATCATCAAGGACTTTGATACTGACCTTGATAGCAGGAACAATCTCGTCGTACCAGAAGGGCAGCACACGAGCCACGGTGTCCTTGAGACACTCATGGGCTGGGATCATCCCCTGGTCCATGTGCTGAGGAGAGATGACCAATATTACGTAAACATGCTCAGCAAACCTTCAAATCAATGTGAAAGTCCTTTGTCAGCAGTTTGGCTTTGTGTTCTGTTTTACAAACTAACCCCAATCAAGCCATTGATAGTGCTATTAATAATAATAATAATGGATTGCATTTATATAACCCATATCGCAATCACTGTCTCTATGTGCTTTACAATCTTATCACTAGTTCGCTGGCTGGGTGCAAGAACCCTACAAATGCCAATAAAGATAATGACGCTTGTCTCGTCTTGCACCCAACCAGTGAGGTTGGTTTTTTTTTAAAACAAGTCAAATTCAGCAACTACTGCTGAAAAATGTAAAAACAAGTCACCAGAGACGAGCACTTCTTTCAATTTTTTCCATGAACTTGAAAATCTACATTACTCAGCTGTGTATTCTTTTGCGTACTTTAAGAACTAGAAGCCCAGTCCTTGTGACGAGTCTCCATAAATTACCTTGTAGGTCACCAAAAGGCCAAATTTTACTGTAAATTAAAAATTGTGCATGGCTGGCATAAAAGGAATTTTTAAAAATACCACAACTTATTTTGTTCCAACTACAAATGCTTAAAAGAATAAATGACCACAACATACAGCAAACTGCTTCATCTTTCCAGACCAGCGCTCATCTGTGGGCTCAAGAGCAGGGGGTGGCACATCGTATGAACGCCTCCAGATCTGTAGAGATGAAGACTTATGAAACTAAGGACATGAAAGTTGATATCTTACTGCCCATTCACAGCAAACAGTGATATGAATGAACTTGATAATCATATTCAGAATGAGGTTTTCACAACATCGAGATAGTAGCTTATACTAGTATCTCGATGGTTCACACCAGAAAATGTGGTTCACCCGAGTTGAGCGCAGAAAGGGAACATTTTTTAACAAACTGTTCGTGTACGAACTATTCCGCCTGTGTTTAGGCACGTATATGATACACTGAGTTTTTCCTATTTAGACAGCATTGTTCATCTTAGTTTTGGTGTGGATGGAGCCTAAAAGCAAGAAAGCTGTATAAACGCATCCAGAAATTGAATCTTCAGCTTTATGCACTACTACTATGAGTAAAAACAGTCCGAATAAATTGCAATATAATAAAGGGTTTCTTAATGAGCCATCCATGACAAATTTGGTAGCTACTACCATAAATCTAATTTACCATTTAACTGGGTGTTCTTCTAAGTGAAATTAGTGCTTCCTCCACTGTATGCATATTTAATGCCTCCATCTTTTAGCACTAAATATTTTCAAAATACTTTTAGTCTGCGTAATCTGCGTGGAGCCAAGCGTGTATGACCTGTTTCAACCACCATTGTGCTCTATGAAAGATCTCATTTTTTTTCTATTGTCGACTGCTCCCAGAAGAGAAGAAATAGAAACGGCAATATTTCGCTTCCTAGTCAAGGGGGTGAGGGTGGAACAATTAGGAGTGTGTTCACTGACACCTAAAACATATCAAAAGTGATCCAAATATTCATACTGGCCCTGTAAACCATGTTCATTTCTGTTGGTGAAGAAATTATTGATTGTCCTGGATAGATGTCGAGTTATTTCTGATTTCAATAAAGTTGGAAAGACCTATTGTAAAAAAGAAAAGTGAAAAATGGCGGTCAACATTTACTGCTTTTTCTAACTGCAGTCTTCATATTTTAAACAAGGTTCTAGAGTAAAGTTTAACTCAAAATGAGTTCTTTTAGATTGACAGGTGTTAGCGCACATTAAGCATTCACATCAAAATGGTCTAACTAACAACTTAAAAAACAACAACGATACCGTAACAATCTTCTCTTGTTTTAACAAATGTCTTTTTTATGGATTCACAATATGTAAGAGAGTATTACTACTAAATTGTCAGCCCATTGTGTCCTGTCAGCTTGCTATGAAATAACATCATACCTTCACTTGATCCTCTCCGTACTTTGCTGCTGTCTCGGATTTGTTCAGTCCCTGGAGGGCTCCATAGTGGCGCTCGTTGAGGCGCCAGGATCGGACCACTGGCAGCCAATGACAATCTAGCTCTTCTTGAATAAGGAACAGTGTCTTGATGGCTCTCTTCAATACACTTGTGAATGCAAGGTCAAACTCAAAGCCTTGTTTTTTCAAGAGCTGCAAAACAGATATAACAAATTGTTTGGTTTGATTACCAGTTTTATGTGCCCTGCAACATTGTAAGGTCATTTAAGAGACAAGCTACTTCAACCCTGGCCGTCCGGGCCAACCCGGGCTGAGAGGAAAAAAATCCCAGCAGAAAAAAAACCCAGATCGTCCGCGCCTGGGATGGAACCCAGGTCTTTCACATGACAGGCAAAGAGCCTAACCATTACACCAAAGCACCGGTAGAAATTGCTGTAAAATAACTGAATCTTTCACTCAACTGGTATCATGGCATGGCAACAAGGAAAATTAAGTGAACGCTTTAAAAACTCAAGGGCTCATTCACCACATGCTGACTCAGGGATTGAACTTTGTGAAGCCGATTTCCCCTTGGACAGTTCTGTAGCAAGCGCCTATTTTGAATTGAATCAGCGTGTCCTACCTGACAACTTCATTTATCCCCGTGGGGAAATTTGGTATACCTGAGGTTGATTTTTTTTCTTTTAAACTTTAACCCCTTTCTTCAATAAAAACCATCTTGATATAGACATACATAATTGAAGAGAGTTTTTCTAAAACTAGGCATTTGCTCTTTCGCTGAAAATCGAGTTTTCAAAGCTTGTAGTATTGCAAAACTTCAATTTCCTCTATTTTCAACTTTGAAAAAAATATTTTGCTATATGAGAAGTACATCAAAGATTTTCTCAGAACTTCCCAGAGTGCAAATACCGAGTTTTGGAAAAATGCTCTTCAATTAATTATGCCCCCTATTTTTCCAGTTCCTCTGCTCTGACCTCCCAAAAAGCAAAAAAGGGAGCAAGGAAGATATTTTTTCACCTGTAAAAATTGCTTCGAGAAAGTGGAATATGAAGTGATGAAACTTTTTAAAAATAAAACCCTTTTTTCAGTTTCTCACAGCAAAAGTTGTAAAAGACTCTCCAACTATTTGGTCATGGAAGTTTCTTGATGTTATCGTGGAGCAATCTGACATGCTAGTTGATCTACATATATGCTAAAATTAAAATCTACCTGATTACTATTATTTAGATCTTTGTGAAAATGACTTCAGTCACTAAGTAGAGCTACGGAGCCGGAGCTGCTGGTTTTCAGCTGGAGCCGGAGCCGCAAATTACTGCCCAACTGACTTAAACACTAACTTAAAAGGGGGGAAACATTTTTGCTTGTCTTTCATTTTGTACTTTGAAATTCTTTTGATTCTGTATTTATATTACTTTACTTGAACCTTCTTATCTTCTCTCCACTTTGTTGGAATGTGCTATAAAAAAAATGTGAGTATCATCATTATCATATTGAAAGGGGGAGTAAAGCCGTCCACCAAATGAGAGAATAGTAGCCTAAGATAATGTAATCCACTAAAAGGTGAATGTGATTTGGTAAATTTTTGTAGATTTTATAAATCTAACTGAATATTCTTATACACAAAAAATGAGTGTTTACATAATTTTTTACAAAACTGCCTACTGTGGCAATTATATAGCAACAGTTATAAATAAGTATTTTTGCATTAACTTTTGATTCTGGGAAATTTACTTTTGAAAACATAGAAAGGGCCCCAAAACCTCAATTGAGGTCTTTTCAAATCAGATGGGGCACAAGGATGATGCGGGACATACTTTTTAACATATTCATTTCTTCATGTTGCGTATGATTTTTAAACTGCCTAATTTAAACATGTAACATTATTAGGCTTACTTATTGAGCTTTCTATGCATGTGAAGACTTCTGGGTACTACATATTCGTTTACACAAAAACGACTCAGCAGAGAATGATGATAGGTCAGCGAGAGCGAAGCAAGATGAAGACAGAACAGATGCAAGAGTTTGCATTAGATTCGTTCATACCACTGCACAGATTTCTCAGTCTTTCTTATGGTGGTTTGTAATTAATAAATGTGAGGATAGTTTAAATGAATATTTAGATCATAATATTGAGCAGAAACCTGAAGAGAGCTCTTCAAATCAATCCATCTCGTGCATGGGTAACTTCACCCTAGTTACTGAGACAGGTCCTTGCCGGGAGACGAGGAAAAGTTCGTGCATCAAAGACAAAGAGAAATAGAGACTCATCCCTCGATCATCAAGTAGTTGGGTTACCGAGGTCAATGGCACTGGGCTGAGAGCACGTTGGGAGCAAAGGCTTTGCGTTTGAAAGCTTACTTCTACATGTAGTTGCTTTTGTAATGTATTTGAACTTTTATCCTCATAAGAGCTTTTCTGACTTGGATTGCTCATTTTCGACCAAATTCCAACCAGCCAAAAACAATCCCAGCAAAAGCTGACTTTCGCTGGACGCCATGCAGTATTAATGCATTTTCTAAATGCGCAATGGAGTTCAAGACATCGAAACCTGTCGAAAAGAAATTCTAATGATATGCAAGTTTGTCCTTCGAGCTGGATACCGGTGAGCGGTATGAATGAATGAATGCACATGGGAAGCAATGCTACCTCAAGGAGTAGGTTACTAATACCAATAACTACTGAGACAGTGTGATTCTTGCAAGCAAGTTTATTGGGAAGACCCATTGTTCATTCAGCACAGGGAACTTTGACCTTGCCTGCTGTACAGTGACAATGATGAGAGTCACAGACCCATGTTGTTCAGTATGGAACCGGGGAATGCAGAGAGGGCTTGAAATATTATTGCATGGCCTTGTTGAATAGTCTGTTTTTACGGTATAAAATTTTCTTTGAGTTTTCATGGAGAGAAAGAAAGAACAGCGATAGTAAGCCGAAAACACCAGATTTATGAGAAAGGGTGAACAGAGTGGAAAATGTCTTTGGAAAAAAGCATTTTTTCTGAAGTAGTTTTAAGCTCCCTACCCCTCCATTTGATTTAATGAGGTAGATCATATTGGTACATGTTTGATGTCAAAGCCAAAGGATGTCTCTAGGTTGCATTGATGAAGTCAGATAGGCCTAGGTCAAGGTGCTGGACCATGTGTAACACATTAACATCACTTTGCATCATAAAGGAAGGCAAGTTGTTTCAGCCCTTGGGCTTAGTACTCTCCGGAAGGCTTCTTAGACAAACTGTAATGTGTAGACTAGAGTAGAATCTAGGCCCAAGACCAACTCCAAGTAGGGCTATTAGCGTAGCGATGTGTCAAACCATTATTATTATTAGTCACTGAAACTGAAGTGAACCTGAACTCAGGCACACAACGAAGACTGATGAGACTATGATCAATTAGATCTAGATCTAGATATCGAACCTTAATTAGATCTAAATAATGAAACGTCCTTGGTGACTGAGTGTCAGTGTCACGCAAGTCAACAAAAAACGAACAAGTCGAGGAAGGAAAGGTTCTCACCTCTCCTCCGTATTTTGCTTCGTGTACTCCTGTGTCTGACAACTCGGCATCGTACCATCCACAAAATAAATTCTTTTGATTATACTGACTCTCTCCGTGTCTAACAAGAACAAGCTTGTATTTTGTGGCCATCTTTGTTGTCTTGTGAGTGTCGACTGATCCTTCGCTCTCCGCAAAACTGCACTGTGTCACGACCACACAGTAGATCTAGATCTAGTAAAGGATGAGCCTGTGAGTAAACTAGTAAGAGGAAAGAGAAGAGTTCCGTTAGGCACGACCTTGACGGCCTCCCGGCTGGAAGACCTTGAACTTTACAACTAGGAAAGATAACTCTGGGTATAGGCTACTTGTTATTTTCTTGAATTAGTTCCCCTATGCGTTTCGCATTTCGAGAAGGCAGCGAAGGTGAGCTACTTTATAGCCAAATATAACAGTTTAAAAAAAGCGTCTGATGGGAGGTGATAATGATATTATTATGTGCAAGGGCAAAGGGTGCTTCTCGTGAAAGAGCAAGCAAAAACAAACAAAAATTAATTGTGCCTTCCCAATGCCCAAAGTCTGTACTGCTACTATACATAACAATAAATTAACATTTCCTGGAGTAGCAACTATTATTAAGATGCATAAGTTTGCACCTAAAAAAAAAAAAGCAAAGAGCATGCATATAAAGAAATGCAAGCTCGGTCTGGATAAGTAAGCTGAAAGAGAAAGAAATATATACATGTATACGCAAAAGAGTAGCAAAAAAGCTACTCTAGTGCGTTACTAAGTCATAAGAGAGTAAAAACTAGAATCATGACGTGGTTGATATGAATCAATATTTATCGCTAATAAAGGGTTAATAATAACTTTGATGAGATTTTCTTTTTGCTTGCGCACTCTAAAATAAGTGTGTCTTGTTCTTTTCATCTGGTTGTTATTAAAACGTATTTATTATAGAGAAGCCAGCTTTTGTTTTGCCATTTTGGCTTGGACCATAGCAGGGTAGCGCCACTTTTGAAGAAACGCATTAGGAGTTGCGTCATAAAGGGAGGTAAAGTTGCCTGTCTCGGTACTCTTTCTCTCCGAATAAAGTAATGTGAATCCAAAGAGCTTATATATAAAGAGATGCAACTGCAAGCTCGGTCTGGATTAGTAATCGGAAAGAGAAAGAAAAATGTATACGCAAAAGAGCAAAAAAGCTACTCTAGTGCGTTACTACGTCATAAGAGAGTTAAAAACTAGAATCATGACGTGGTTGTTTTGAATCAATATTTATCGCTAATTTATAGGTTTTAGGTTAATAATTTTGATGAGATTTTCTGTTTGCTTGTGCACTCTAGACTAAGTGTGTGTCTTGTTCTTTTTTATCTGGTAGTTATTAAGACGTATTTATCTAAAGAGAAGCCAGCTTTTGTTTCGCCATTTTGGCTAGAACCATAGCAGGGTAGTGCCACTTTTTAAGAAACGCGCTAGGAGTTGCGTCATAATGGGAGGTAAGTAACAGCTCTCGGTACTCCTCTCCGGGCCTACTACAAATCGATTTCTCAATTTCTCACGCTTCCCCTCCATTCCAAACCCCACTCACTCCCAAAACATGAATACACCTAGCGAAAAAGGACCTCAATAGGACATGCGTAGACATAACACAGATGGAATGACCCCAAAGATGGTGGCGCCTCTATAAACAACTAACTTTGAACTAACTAACTCCACTATTAAAAACTGGAGACAGGCATTCTGTGTATGATATTATATATATATTTAGCCTATATAATATTACATTTTGTCTCCAAATACACAAACCAGAAATCGAAAAGAACGCGTGCCTATTTCCTTAGATCGTGCTATAATTTTATATTAATGATAATGGCCTCTGAAATGTTTATTCAGCAGAACCATGCTAGGATATTATATTAGCAAACTAAGAACAACTAATACCCTAAATTTCTTCATCACAGCAATGGGACAGAGGTAACAAAAAGGTAATTTTTTTGTGTGTGGAGCACTTTGTTTTACGTGAGGCATGCGTTTACCTCTATCAATTACAAATTCTCCACCCGAGGAAGCCAAAGCTTACATAGGCCTACAAATTATAATGTTCAATAAAAACGAATTTTACCAGATTCAAAGGAATTTAATATGTAGACCAAAAAGGAATTGACGCTTCGTTGTAATCTCAAATTATGTAGGCCCTACTTAAAAGCATGTATTTATTTTTTTAGATGAATGAGAAAATATAGGCATACACCACGTTTCAGCATGCTTGATACAAAAAATAAGTCTGTTTTCTGGGTTACAAAAAGTTCTTTCCCTGACATAAAATGCCTGAGCTGAAAGTTAAAAGAATTCATTATCAAAGGACCGCTTCCCATTGTGTTTACCTTGAAAGAGTGCTAGCTTCTATTGTAGGAATATCTTAAACCACCAGTTCCGTATCCGTTTGAAGGCTTTCAGCCTGGCAATAAATTATGTGTTTGGTAGGTTCTTTTCTATCTTCATCAAATCATTTGACAGCTACTTGCTATGAGTCGTGAATAAGTCTTTCTATGTATGACATGCGTGGTTAGCTGTCCCTGTAAATTGTGAAAAATCAACACTTCTCAACATGCAAAGTCAAAACTTGATTTCTCTGTTCAGTATTGGTAAATTAATTGTAGGCAACAGTTTAGCTGGTGTCCCACTGGGTCACGTTTTGTACATAGTATTGCCTCCTTAGTCCACCATCATTTCTCAAATGATCCCCATGCGGTGAATTATAAACTATTAGAATTCCTATCTGTGTAAGGAGGGGTTATCATTTTGTTTTTAGTGCTCCGAGTCAGAGATTTAGAAATAGATTCAATCAATTGAATGAAGTTTGTCGCCATTATGAATATCACTATCAACTCTTTTTTCCAAAAGATTTCATGGCAGAATTTCATAATTTTCGTATGGAAACAAAGAATAAGTGAGGAAAGTGAGCACAATTATGAAAATTAACACTGCAGGTCAAATTGCCCATTAAAGATTGATTTGGTGGAAGAATAAAAAAAATGTTTGACTGTGACGTCTATCCGTGACGCTGAAAAGTGTCCGTCCGTGACACTGTTGTAGACAAAAACTAAGTGTCCAATGTCCCAGAAAATTGCTCCATACATTACTGACACATTGCTAACGGAGGAACCAAAGTGGCTTGCTGGGGGGGGGGGGGGG
>JAUKPP010281513.1:0-10638 GCA_032273245.1 Phyllaplysia taylori
CTATCTATCTATCTATCTATCTATCTATCTATCTATCTATCTATCTATCTATCTATCTATCTATCTATCTATCTTCACTAAATCAGACCCAGACAGCCAAAGAAGCTGGTGCCTCTATAAATAACTCCAAAACTCAATCTACAAATCTGCACACGTGTGCTCCCACTCAACACACGTCTGTTCAAAATAAAATTAAAAACACACACCTGGTCAGGTGACGCCGATGGACAAACCCACTGGGATTTAACCGTGACAAACAGTGCGATGTGAAAAGTATGGAGAGAGAGAAACTTGCTCCTGGGAAAGAGAAAAAGGGGAAATCAATGATGTGATGGCAAAGGAATACATTGTGAAAATTCAAGTTGTGACCAGCCTGCCACACGTCACGCGTCACACGCACTGTATCCAGGCGTTGGCTTGATGGGTGGATGGCCTTGTGCTTATTTTATAATCTCTTCTCCTAATGGCGTTGTATTTGTTTTCTTTCCTTTGCGTCTTCCCTCCCCCTTCCTTCCTTCTTTCTCTCTTACAAACACTCTTTCTTAGCCAGCTGTTTCTGCCTCCCCTCTTCTCCAACTCTCTCTCTTTTTCTCACTCCCCCCCCCCCCTCAGAGTTAGGGATTGATGGGCGCTCTGGTGTGGTCTGCTTCTACTTCATAGAGATATTGTTCTGCTTCTATCTGCATGTCGCTGACATGTCTTTACTGTGCCAATAGTGCTGTAAAACATTAACCAACCAGCCAAACAAACTTTTTGTCAGTGGGTGATGATTGGTGCACGCTCTGGTGTGATTTGCCTCTGAAACTTCTTTCAGTATTATGTGAAATACATGTATGCATCCCTAGCCTTGATGGCACATCTTAGTGTGGTTTTGTTTATTTATATTTTTTTGTCAGCTGGGCCCATTTGTTTTTTGCAGTTTTTTCTTCTTTTTTTTATATTTTTTTTTTTTTTTTTTTTTTTTTTTTTTTTTTTATTATGCTGTGATTTAATATTACTTGCTGTTTTTTTCTTTGATGATGGTAAGATAAACTTGATTTTCTTTTCTCCATTGTTTCAGATAAACTTGCGGTTGATTCTGGTGAGCGGCAAAACCCACGAATTTCTCTTCTCCCCATCAGACTCAGCAGTTGACATCGCTGAGCATGTGTACAATCACTGGCCTGAAGGTAAAGGGATATTTTCATATGCAGAGTTTTCACCCTCTTATTTGCCTGTAGTGGAACGTTGTCATGGGTTACCATGCTATTTACAGGATGTCAATGAATCGAGAATCTGCTGCACGTAATAATAAGGCTGTTTAAATGAATTTATAGGGTTAATGAGAAGAGAATTATATTCTATAGCAATAATGTAATGTATAATGTATGTATGTTCTCGGGGGCTTAGATATAAATAGGCATACATTATAAAAATATGAATATTTATGAATATTTTCACAAAGGTAGGAAGAAAGATGTAGGCTACATATTGTTTGGTCAGTCACTTGTTTTGCTCGTGATTTTTTATTCGCCTTTTAATGCAGACGTCTGGCAGTGAATATGGCGTTGGCTCAAGATGCAACTGTCGAAGTGGGAAAGGGGAGGGGGAGGGAGGTTATTATAATACCATATATAATTTCCTTCATTTTCACTAAGAAGAAGAGTTATTGTTCGTGGCATTTATCTTCTGTTTAATTCTATAAAATTTGTGTGGTATCACTTTGTCTGCAAAAATGCAAATTTGTAAATTTTCATATATACGTTTGAAAAACCCATTGGCACCACACTCTGATAGTAACACACTGCAGTTAACTGTTAAGTTAACATGTTTGTTTCTCATTTTCACTGTGACTGGTTTGATTGTAATATAGCAGGAATTGAAGCAGGCCTTCTTTCTCGTCTTATCTTTTGCTAGGACTTGGGAAGAATATAATTTTGTATTATATTGCTTGTTCCGAGTTCAGAAAAATTTATGTACCTTTTATTGAATTTCCAGACTGGGCAGATGAACCCTTGCCGGCAACAAATATACTCCGACTTATCTACCAGGGCAGGTTTTTGCATGGAAACGTCACATTGACAGGTATGTTGGGGACACCAGTACTGTGCGGTCAATCCTGGTCAGTTTATCACCTGTACAAACTAGCACTTTCCCCCTTTAGTCTACCTTTTTTTCCTCCACCACTTTTCAACTTGGAGACCACCCACTGTCCAACACAAGGAAGACCTCTATGACTATATATATAGTTTCTTATTGTATTGTGAGCAATGATGAGCCCTAGTTTTTATGACTTCCATTCAGATTTGTGCAATTTGTGTATTTTGTGTCTGTAGTAATAAAAAAGCTTTGATTTTTTAGTGTCCTATTAACTTCATTCAGACTGGTGTCATACAGATATTAATATCATTTCTGATGATAAGGGACAGATGTTCAGCAGTCAGGGGTCAGCAAATTAAAAGAAAGATATAATGTATGTAATTTCTGTCATGTGTTGATCATAGTAAAAATATACCTTTGTTTTTTTTAGAGCCTCATCCAGACTTAATCACATATGAATTTTTCTGTTGTGTTCATAGTAAGGGTAAGCTTTTGTTTTTAAGATTTTAAGGACATTGAATCATTTAATTTTTTTCCCCAGCCTTGCAACTGCCAACCGGCAAAACGACTGTGATGCATCTTGTGGCCAGAGAGAATCTCCCGGAGCCCAACAATCAAGGTCAGTCCATGTCACGCAAGTCCCTCTTTTGTTTGTGAGTCTGCGACAAATTGTCACATCAAAACTGTTCTGAGTCCATCACCAAAACGGAGCCCATTGCTTGTTGCTGGCAAACATGTTGTATTACTGTTTTGATTTTGTTGGAATCATATCCTCTGATTTTTGTTATACACCCCCCCCCCCCCACACACACACACCCAATAAGCCTACTGAAATTTTAGTTTCATTCAATAGTGCCATATTGCTAGGCTATATTTAAATGCAATCCATCAATGAACTTTTAGTGTTAAGTTGAACCAGCGATATGGCTACATTGTTTTGTGAACTATTGATGTTACAGAAGTACAGAAGATGGAGAAGAACATGAATGAGGGCACAATATGCTCACCCAATGACTTTTTATTAGAAACTGATAATGATTTATCTCTTTATTTAAAAATCTTTGGACCTTAGATTTGGTTACGACTCATTTGGTGAATCCGGATTCTTTTTGTTTCTTGGCCCCCAAATGTTCATTAAAATCCTTTTCACATTTCTTACATAAAACTAGTCTGAAGATATTTTGTTCAAGAAATGCAAAGGGACCCTGCTCTCAAAGCTCTTAAATTTGTTAAAACTTTGTAGAAATTTTGAGTCCTCAGTAAACAAAGCTTATGATTTTATAAAAAAGAATCCTAGGCTATTTGTTTTTTTAATATGTATTTAAACATTACATAAATAGAAACAAACTGTTATCTGGTAAAATAATTAAGTGTTGTTTTTTTTTACTCATACATGTTATAAATGGAGAACTTGTCTATTGTCTGACTGAGTGTCAAAATAAACAAAACAGGCTTTGAACATATCTTAAGCGTTTAAGTGTTCATTTGCGTTTTCATTTTGTTTAATCTTTTCTCTTCTCTTCTCTTGTTTCACCGCTCAGGTCAACTGAAGAAAGACAAGAGTGGCGAGTCGGGCTGCAGCAACTGCTGTGTCATACTCTAGTAGCAGGCTACACACACATACACACACACACACACATACACACACGCATGGGACACACACCACCACATACACAAGACACACGAGAACACATCCAGCCCAGGTTGCCTGTGCTGATCCTCATGTCCTGTTCTTGTCCTGACCAGACGCTCGCCATTGAGGCATGGAGACAGCCGATCGCTGTGTTTGCTCAGTCCTGACCCACCCAATCCTCAGCCCATTGCTCTCCTCACATCTTCCATTACCACCAGGACGACCACCTTAAGGATTTGCTAGTTCACAAACTTCTACCAGTTGATGTCATGGCAGATAGTTAGTCATTTCAGTACATTTTTCTCTGGGTTCCTACACAGATAGAAGGACAAGGGGGGAGAGGGAGAGAGAGGGAGATAGACATTTATTCATTTCAGTACATTTTTCTCTGGGTTCCTACACAGATAGAAAGACAAGGGGGGAGAGAGAAAGAAAGAGAGGGAGGGAGACAGAGAAATTTTCAAATTGTTCTCATTCTGTGAATTGAGTGTGTGATTTTAACAGTAGAAAATGCTGTCCATGTAGCTAGACCTAGAGGCTGCTCTGTACAAGCCTCAGTTCTCTCTTGTTCCTCTTGTGTCAAGCTGTGCATTATTTAGTGGGTTTCACATGGGGTAAAGACTTGCTGTGAGCTGTTACTGTGCTGGCTCTCAGTAAACACTCAATGCAACTAGAGATTGTGAATTATTTACACTATGATTATATTGTATCACTGTCTTGAGAGGTGTCAGTTGATATGACAGGGGAGACTTACTCTGACTTTTGCTTGAATGAAAATGACTCAGTGTCAGTGACTGATGTTTCCTTGTGAGGTGAGGGCTATACACGTGGCAGAGTGCAGAGTGCGGCACCACCGGAGAGAAAACTCGACGGAGACATCTGGGATTTGAGCCAGACAGCACAGTTTGTGTGCAACACCGGGTGAACTGTCTGATTGTCATCGAGAAGAAAGAAGAAGGGTTATAGCTTGACCTCCAGCAACACTGAGGCTGGCCCTGAAGACATGCCACACTTTTGTTTCATCAATTTTCAAGAAAGATTGTGATGCAGAATTTATTGATCAAACTGCAGTGTGCCGGTTTGTGGTGGGCACAGACACCGGGTAGAACTTGACCACACAGCAGTGTTGAAAACAGCCATAGTAATGAGTCGAAGCAGAGTGTTAGTCAAAAGTGAATAAAAAGCTTGAGGTTATTGGGTCACATGACCAATCTTTGTTGACGCCACTACACTATATAGTAGTATAGGCCTACTCGAGACAGTGAGAGACTGGTGCTGTTGTGGTTGGCTCCTTTGACTTCTGGGTGTTACAATTGTCCCAATATGCTTCCTGGCACTTAAATGACTTGACATTGTCGTGAAGCCCTAAAAAGGCAAGCAGGCAGTTGTCAAGTTTTTATTTGTATTTTCTCCTGTCGTTCAGAGGCTGTGACATGTAGGTTCACTTTGTTTCCCAAGCATATCGGGGACCATGTGCACTGAATATGTTGTTTCATAGGTGGGGTTTTAAGGATTTTCTCTCGCTATGGCCAGGGCAATTTATTGGTCTGAATATTGTGCAAAATCACAAGCCTTTCTCTTCTCTAATTGTATATGGCATTATAGAACACAGGACAGGGCTCATCCTCGTTATGCTACAAAGTATGTGAGTCTCGGGGTTTTCCTCTTCTTTTACATTTTGCAACTATTAGTATGGTACAGAAGATGATTGTATGTCAGATTTTGACAGGTTGTTTTCTGCGTCGATATCTCTTGTTCTTCTTGTCATTTTCTCTGAAATTGCTTCCTTACACTACTTACATTGTACAATGTATCTTCACTGGAATCTTGAGACCTGTACTTGAGTGGCTGGTCCTGTGACCCGTACTTGGGTGGCTGGTCCTGTGACCCGTACTTGGGTGGCTGGTCCTGTCTCCGCTAAGCTGGTCTTCTTACCCTACAAGATTTAGATAGTACAGCTTGAAAGGTTGTACGTTCAAAAAGTATTAGTACAGACTTAAAATTTCTTGTGCATGGTAACCCGTGTTTATTGAAGCAGGCGTGCTTGAGGCATTCTTTTTTTTCTCTTCCCTCCACCCACACCCCCACCCCACCATTCTTCATAGTTATTGAGGTAACTAATAAGTCATTTGTACAAAGTCACTCCTAGATTCAGTAGAGTCCTTAGCCTGTGGTCATTGTTTGAAAACTGGTGCCTACGAAGTATTTTCGGCCATTGCAGATATGATGGACAAGAGCTTTGTTTTCAGGATTAAGTTACGTCTGAGGTGAAGTCATGTCACAAGCCCAGCCATGCACACACCATATTCTACATGCCTGTTTATATATAGAAATCTGTGACAACATTTACCCTCCCCCCCATCCCCCCTCACTCATGCCATGCAGTACATGATCAGGGGCTGTACGAAAACGCTATTACAATGAACTCTTTGTCACACAGATGTAAAAGGTGGCTTGTGTTCATAGAGTTCAGTGAAACATCAACTCTCAATATCTTGTGATTATGTTGTGATGGACAAACCCTCATTGGGGAGACGGTAGGTCGTGTAACTGATCGCTGGTACACTGCCAATTCTTTTGTTTTAGGCAAAGTTTATTGTTACCAACATCTTTGTAATCTGATATATTACGCACTACAATATGCTGCCTCAATCCTGCAAAGTATTTTTGCTTAGTCAAATGAATACACATATCACTGTAGAAATGCATGGGTCTCTCAAGGGATTGCCCGGCCGGCACCTTTTGGTTTGCTCATCCCCTGTGTCCTGATGTGTTTCCTGCTTTCATACAACCTTCACTCAAATCTGTCCAAGAAGGAAAGTCAGTGTATGAACAAGGGGAGCACCAAAACGTTACAACACAAAGGAAAAGTGCAGTACAAGATTCTGTGGAGTGTGATTGCTGAAGTGGCTTCCCCTGGTCTTATATTGATATCTAGAATTTAGAAACTATGTAATGCCGGATGAGGACAGTTTCTTGTAAAGCGTACAACTTGTCTAGTGTTCCAAGAAAGGTCAAAGTTGACAGTAATAAAGACAAGGCCGGCGTAATCAACATTTCCTCTGTTTCTACACCCAACCGAAGGACAAATCCTTGTAATGGTAATGACCAGAGATTGCTTGGCGACAAATCGTTGAAGCTGAAATGAAGTCCCAAGGCGCTTCATGTGTGAACACTGACCCAATTAGCCGGAGACAAACAGACCTGGAGATCGTTTGTAGTTACCGTAATCACCAGGTGGTGCAGTGGGTGATGGATGGATGTCATGAGGGTGAAGACTTTACGCTGTGGTTAAAGTTTTAAATGGAGACCACTGGTTTTTCAAGAACTACACATCAAGATGAAAGCTACCTCCCATGTGTTGTAACTTGTAAGTAGTCAGAGAAAAGACAATAGATGATGGCACTGTCTCTCTTTGAGGTCTCAAATATTGGTTTGAAGCGGTACTCCAGTTTTGTTTGGAGGTGTAGTACACACCGCAGGCCGAATACATTCAAGCACTAAAATCCTGTATCTTGGAGAGAAAGAACGAGAAAGCTTATTACTACATGGCTTGTAAGAATGTAAAGGCTTAATGCTCAAGGATAACTCTAGAACAAAGAAAGAAATTCGGACAAGTTTGACTCCCAGCAGAGAAGATGGATGGAGATATGGTGCCCGTTGCGTCAACATAAAGTTGTTGCTCAGAGCTTTCAGTTCATGAAATGAGAATATTGTGTCAAATTTATTTGGTTATTTTAAATCTTTTTATATTTTCATTGCTTTCTGTTGCTGGTGGCTGTAGAAGCAGCCCTGCCAGATGCTGTAATCTATGTGTACTGAATGGCCTGGCTCCACACACTGTACAGATGGAGGAGAGACAAAACAAACGGTGGCACTTTGTGGCAACACTCATTGTTTCCTGGTCTTTTTCTGTTGCCTTTTGTTTTGTAGAGAGGAAAGAGTGAACTTCTAAGTACTCGTCAACGCATGAGATAAGCACAAATTTTGAGTTTGGTTAAATACATAACTGTAAAACTCGCTGTTGGACCAAGTTTTACGTACTTTGAATACCTTATGCTTTTTGACATGGTAGAAGAAAAAAGATATTGCGCTTTATCTTGCTGTTTACTACTGTACTATAAGGAAGTCGAATAATTGAACCTAGCTCTGCTTTGCTTTGCAATGGATAATTTTGACTGAACTGTTTGATAAAGAATTTTCTTTTAAAGCTATGAAATGGTACTTAAAACATTTGAACCCTCAGTACAAAGCTTTACTTTAGTTGTGAATGTAAATCTGAAATGGCTGTACGTGATCTGATGTAGTCCTCATTTTAGACCCGAGTTATCATTTCAGTTTAAGTTGAAACAAATGGCATAGATTTTTTCACTACATGCTTTCTTTGCAAGTATGCCGTGTACAGTAAAGTTTTGTCAACTTGTATGTTTTGAGTCACTTAGATGAGAAACGGAAAAAGAGAGATGTTGAGATCGATTTACGGAACTTTCTCAATTTCCAGCCTCACGGAAACTAAAATGGCTCAGAACGATGTGAAAACTGTACAGTCCAAGGACTCGTGACTATATTTAGGGGTAGATTTGGAGGAGGAAATTATTTGTTTTTGAACAATGAAATGACGTAGACTTAAATGATTCGCTTTGCCCAACGATGATTTGTCAAATGAGCAAAAAAATGTCCTTTGTCTGGTGCAGCTGTAGATTTGCTTGTTGCAGGGGCTGTTTTAAACTTGACCATGATTGATACTAACAGACAATATTCATGTTTGTTTTCAAAACTGGAGAAGACATGTGATAGTCATCGTTTCATGCACTTATTGTTTTTATGTGCACCTTTGTTTACTTACATTATATATATATACCTATTGATGTATTAAAGACTGTATAGTATGTGTATTTGGTACGATGCATGTGTGTGTTTTGTGCATGAGGCGGTGTACATTTTGATCAGACAAGCGTCTAGAGCAAGAAAGTTTGTACTTCTATGTCGTGAGTGTAAGCCTGGATGCTGCTCTCTATCTCATTCCCTTGTGTATTTTAACAAATTCTTACATGATTGTTGCTATGTGGTCATTGGTTGCCTCTAGGATCAAGTTCCATTCCTCTACTGGAGTAGTGGGCAATGGCATCTTGGATCACTGAGCCGACGAGCTTACTGAACGATAACACTGTGACGTGTAGGGACTCTCTCACTGGAATCATAGTTATTATAATATGTGAAAAAAAACAGGTGTAGATAAGGAGATGAGTGGCTCTCCAACGAAGATGGTATTGCGAGGGATCCAATCGGATTCAAACAGGATGGGCCCGATGAAGACAGGCGTCCTGTTGACAATTTGCCCACCCCCACATATATTCTTAATTAAAATTTTATATACGGTTTGTTGAGGTTGTGGTGCGTGATTTTTTTTTTCTCTACAAAGAAATCAGGCACACATCATAATTTGGGCAATAGAATTGTCCTGATTTTTTTGTGGCAACTTTTACCATGGACCCCCCCCCCCCCCTCCCCCACAAACGCCTTCAAAAGGAGGCCTATCAACACATGTTAGATAGAATTGTCCCTCAAAAACTAAGGGAAGAAAAATCTCAATAGGCCTACATTATTTTCAGTTTTCTTTGCAAAAAAGTAGAAGATAAGTTCAAAGTATGAATTTTGATACCAAAATTACCACTTAGCATATAAAAAATATATGTTTCATTCAATTGTTGGCATTTGACCCAAATACATTGTACACCTAATTGTCTGGATTTTGCACAAACAATTCTTTACTCATCTGTATAAAAAACATGTCCTGGTAGGTAGAAGAGAAAGTAAAGTCCTTTTCTGGATTTTTTTTTTTACAGGCAGTAAATAACACAGACCTTATTCAAGGGCAAATATCCTGACTTCTAAATAAGATAGACTAAGATAAATACTGCTTTTTCTTAAAAGTGAAAGGCAAGAGAAATACGGGGGCCTAAACGTGAAATCAAAAGCTCCAGATGGTAAAAAATTGACGTACGCTTGAAATCTTTGCTTTACAAGGCACGTCTGTTCTGCATGACATTGTAGTAATGTTTATTGTGACATCTGATGGTATGAAATGTCAGGAAATGCTAGGAATGTTTTTACTACATCACTTCTTTTTATTATGATTAAAGTTTCTGCATGCACTTTGTTCAGTGTCAATTCCTTGTGTCATTAAATGAACAAACTGTGCAGTTAGAGATGGAGTGAAATAACCCACTCCTTACTACCACTAGAGATGAAGTGATTGAGGATAAAGATGCGTTTGCTGGTCTGAATAGTTTAGCCATTATTCTGGTAGACATTAGAAATTCATCTGTGCTGTAGCTTTGCTAAGACTTATTATTTATAGTTATCGGTTATATGACCTTATGGGGGGAGACTTGACCTCCAAAAGTGATATACATAGGTCTCACATGTGGTCTAGGCTTACCTTTCTTATGGCACACGGTTTCACCTCACTGTGTGGAAGGATCTGTATTGTAAGCGAGTGTTATAAACAAGATATCTTCAGCTGCTTCCCACAGGGAAGCCCAGTATTGGAAAGAGGGCATGGATTTCTCTCTTCACCATTGAAGTTTCTTTTTCTCCGTTGAAAGTCATTTGCCATTTATTTCTGTCTACTGCTAAGTTCCAATTGAGAAAAGCTCTCAATAGCAGGTAATCAAAGCGATTGGCTAGCCTGGAATGTTCTGCCTTCTGCTCACATTTTGCTGCCCATAATATGTTAGTGTAGTTATTCAGAGGTAGTTTTTATAAAATGCTCTTTACCCTTGAATCATTTTCTGTTAGATTTAGATCCTTGAAGAAAGTCGCCTTGTTGCTACTTAGTAGAGACTTTAGTTTGGTTTGGGCTTAACGTCCCATGCAACACTATAAGGTCATTTAAGGGACGGGCGACTTCGACCCTGCCTGTC
>JAUKPP010281524.1:0-10637 GCA_032273245.1 Phyllaplysia taylori
TGTGTGTGTGTGTGTGTGTGTGTGTGTGTGTGTGTGTGTGTGTGTGTGTGTGTGTGTGTGTGTGTGTGAGAGAGAGATAGAGAGAAAAAGAGCTTGTGTTGTGAATGCTCCTTTATATGTACAATTGTATGAGTGTGTGCATATTTTTGTGTGTGTGTCTGACTAGCACATGCGTACGCGCCTGTGTATGGGTTTGTGTCAAGTTCAGTACGTGGCAACAATTAAGTCATGCCTCAGAGATGCACTGTGTTATCTCAGCAACATGTTTTGTTTTGGGTTGTTAAGCTGGTCCAGTTGGTTGTTTTTCTTGTTTTTTTTTCTTTTATTATCTACATCTTTGGCCCTTCTTTTTTTATAGTTATATCTTTGGCCCAGAGTGGGTGAAATCTGGGGCATGTGGCAGATTTCAGACCTTGCAACATATGTTGCCTTGTGGGGCTCATGAATAGGTCACTCGCATCCAGTGAGGCTGGTGGAGGGTGGAGGCAGAGGATTAAAAGTTCAATACCCTCTAAATCTTCACTAAAATCTGCCATAGAAAAATGTACCTTACATTCTAATGATAACAAGAATGATGATACAGTAGCAGTAGGATTAGAAAAAAAAAATGAAATATAAAAAAATCCAGTAAAGATTGTCTGCCTCTCATGCCAATGGTCGTGGGTTCAAACACGGGGCAGTGCTGGCATGTTATCTCCAATAAATTTCTTCTTTTTCTTCTCCTTCTTCTCCTTCTTCTTCTTCTTCTTTTTCTTCTTCTTCTTCCTCTTTCTCTTCTTCTTCCTCTTCCTCCTCCTCCTGAGAGGGAAAAAATCCCAGCAGGAAAAATTTCTGATCATCCGCACTTAGGATTGAACTCGGGTCTTTCGCATGACAGCGCCGGTGAATTATAGTGGTAATAGGGGTAAGAGTAGTTACAGGGAAAATTATTAATATATGAACTGTAAATAAACAGAAAATGAATGGGGAAAGTAAACTGAGCAAAGCAAAACAGAACATTGACAAACAAAAGGTATCTGATTCCAAAAGTCCTAAAATTGAGAAGTACAAAGTGAATCTGTTAAATAATAGAGGGTTCGCCTTTCTTTTGTTACCAGTGGCTGTCTTTACTTCTTTTACAGCGGATGGAGCATGCTTCTCCGTGTTGGTGTGAAACTTTAAGGTCATAATCAATCAATTTTAGTTTGTAGCCATGAAACTTTTGCCTCGTGGATACTGTAAACGTGTTGTTGTTTTTAGCATGGTTATTATTTTTGCTTTTCTCACGAATTTGGAAAAAGTTCGAGAGCATAACCACATGAAATGTTTCCTACTTCTTTCTTTTCTTGCTATGATAAGAGCTTGTTACTAGTAAATGAGAAATTTGCGAAAATTAAAACTTCATGAAACTGGTACGGTATGCATAAAAAAATCAACGCGGAAAAAAACACATTTTTACAGTATGTTGATCTTATTTTCTTTTTATTGTTTTTTTTTTTTTACTCTTCATTCTTTTTTTTTTTTTATTACACTATTTCCTTAAACTTGATAAGAAGGATTTGTGTATGCTAATGTCTTGATTTATGCAGGGGAAGGAGGCCAGAAGTTATCTATTTATAGAGGCCCCAGCTTCTTTTTCTGTGCATCAATGCGTGTTTGCTTGTTTGTGTGTGTGTGTGTGGGGGGGGGGGGGGTACACCATCTGATATGTTGCTGACATAGCTTTCTATTTTTCTCCACACGCACGTTTATTGATTGTAGAAGTCTTGTATGTTGGCTCAATTTGATCATCGAGTATAGAGATTTGTATTCTGTCTCGGCACAATTTTCAACAAGAGATAGGGAGGGGAGGTGGGGGGGTACTTGTTTTTTTATATATTGGAACTCATTGCATTCTCCCACCCCCACACCCGATGCACACACACTTTATTTCTAATATTTCTGAAGGTACTTTTTCTTTTGGCATTCACACAACACTTGATATATTAATGAGACAAGTTTTCGATTTCAAGGATACTGTTTCCCAAAATTGCACTCACTGATTTACTTTAATAAACCTCTGCAGCTGCAGTTGTACTTCCTAGCGTAGCATTTTGTAGTTGAGATTCTAGAACATAATGAATAATGTGAAGAAAAAAAAAACACCCCTTGGCTAAATCCAACATAAGTTTTGCTTGTTTGTTGGTGAATTGTGCATAGGGCAAGGTTGTAAAATCATCTGCTTAATTTCCTTCATTTTGTTTTCCTACTTTCACTTTCATGTAATTGAGATTGTTTAACTCTATAGTTTATATGAGAAAGATTGGGCTTTTTAAGAACTTGGGCAGTTATTACCAGGATCTGGAGCTGAAAGTTGATATTAAATGTAAATTTTTTTTATTTGTACTGCGTCAGAACAGAATGGACAGCCGAGCTTGAATGAGATGGATATGTCAGGGGAAAATGCTAATCGGTTTTGGCTGGATGAGATCATGAGAGGGATGACAATGGAAAACTCTTGGCTTTAGCTGACTAAGCTTTTTTTTCTTATATTGAAGGAAGAGGGTTCCTTACTTTGTTGGTTGGCAGCGTTCTCTTCTATTCTCTCTCTTTAACTCTCGCAAGTTCACTCTTTCTCTCTCACTCATTCACTCTCTCTAACCTCCCTCTCTCGTTCTGCCCCCGCCTCATTGCTATGACATCTATTATTCACTCTCTCTGTTTCCCCTCCCTTTTTCTCTCCCTCTCTTTCCCCCCCCCCCTCTCTCTTGCCCCCACCTCAGTGCTAATTGACTCTCTCATTTACTCTCTCTGTCCCTCTACTCCCTCTCTCCCTCCCTCTTTCTCCTCCCCGGTCTCTTTTTCCCTCTCTCTCCCCCTCTTTCTTGCCCGTACCTCGTTGCTAATTGAATCTCATTTACTCTCTCTGTCCCTCTACTCCCTCTCTCTCCTCACAGTCTTTCTTTCTCTCTCTCCTAATTGGTATCTCTTTCTCTCTCTACCCTCTCTCTCTTGCCTCCACCTCATTGCTAATTGATTCTCATTCACTCTCTCTGTCCCTCTACTCTCTCTCTCCCCCCGCTCTCTCTCCGCACAGTCTCTGTGTCTCTCTCTCCTCACCAGTCTCACTTTCCCTCTCTCTCCCCCTCTTTCTTGCCCCTACCTCGTTGCTAATTGACTCTCATTTACTCTCTGTCTCTCTACTCCCTCTCTCCTTACAGTCTCTCTTTCTCTCTCTCCTCACCGGTGTCTCTTTCTCTCTCTCTCCCTTCTGTTGCCCCCATCTCATTGCTAATTGATTCTCATTTACTCCCTCCTTCCCCTCTTTCTCTCTCCTCACTGGTCTTTCTCCCCCTGCCCCCTCCTAATTGCTAATTAACATCTGCCACTCACATCATTCATTATGACATTTTTTTTTAGCCTTGTTACGATAAAGAATGCAGCTAAAAAGTCCGGGTTTTTTCATTTGGTTTTTGTATCCTTAAATCATTGTTGTTGTTTTTTTCTTGTGTCCCGCCTCCCACACAAACATGCATGAGTCCACATACACGTGCTCACATCTCCTTTTTTAAAATTTACTATTCATTCGGAACAAAGCACTTGTGCTGCAGCTTGTAGAGTGGACTACTTTTTCGCATCATTCTCAGCCTCCATACTTTTTGTTTTAGTTTTCAGTCCACCCCCACGTACATAATACCCGCATGTGCTCACCCATGCGTGGACACTCACCACCAGCACTCAAGATCCCCCCTCCCCCTTTTCCCCCCACCCCTCCATCCCTTTCTTTTCATATTTATCATCCTCCTCGACATAATCCATCTAAACTTTCTCAGTAATTACCTTGGTACACTGAAAAAAATAACATCTGTGGGCATTGATTAGTGAGCAGATGAATTGTTAGAGTTTTAAAAAATAAGTAACAGTTGTTGCGAGTGCATTTTTTATCTGAATCTCCCCCCCCCCCCCCCACTATTTTACAGATAGCTACAACCTCACCAAATGGCAAATTTATATGGATCAAAGGGAAGAAGATGATCGATGCAGAACAGCAGACGTGTGCTAGACAGGAATGTGTGAAGAGGATAAAAAAGCGGCAAGCAGAAGGCGGACAGGGTCGGGAGATGTCTGGAGATGTTTCTGTGTGAGGGTGACAGCTTGGGTGATGTGTTTCGTGCTGCAGGAGACTGAAGCGACGGAAAGACGGAGGTTAAAAAATGACGAATGTCATCTGTTTTGCTCAGTTCGGTTAAGAAATGTGACAGATTTGTGTCGCTAACAGATACTGCTGCTCACGTTAGTTTTAAAAAAAGCGACAGGTTTGTATCCGTAACGGAAAACGCACTATTTCGTATGTCGTGCAACCAGTCTGAATGGGTCGTAAGCTGCAATGTGGCCTTGCAGACATAAAGGAAAGGGGTAGGGATTTAGTTCAAGTAAAACTGGTATCCAAATAAATATGTGGAAAATACTTTCTGTCCCCTGTTCTGTGAAGATTTTTAGACAGTTATTATTTTTTTTTTTTATTGGTCTCTATCCTAGAGGATCTGTCATGTATGTGGCATTTAAGTTTTATTTATAGAATAAAGAAAAAAATGAGAAACTAGGATAGTTGTGAACTTGTAACAGCCAAGGTAGTGTCCATGGGGAGGAAGACTGGAAAGTTCTTAGAAACAATTTAAACAGTTTTTTGCTAACTCTCCATAAATTTCAGGCTAAAAAAGCAAAAGGAATTGGCATCCCTTTAAAGACATAAGGTTGTGAAAGTTTTTACTGTAACTCTCACAACTGTTTGTATGTCCACGAGCTTTACAAACTCTTTTGAATCCTTTGGGAACCCAGATTGCAGTATCTATGTTGGAGATACACTTTCAGCCTCGTCTGTTTAAATACATAAAAAACAATCAAGGCAGTGTCGGTTGAAGTCAATGACTGGAAAATTCTTACAAACAATTTTAACAGCTTGTTGTTAACTCTCCATAAATTTTCAGGGTTAAAAAGCAAAGGAAGCAGGCGTCCCTTTAAATATGAGTTTTGAAGTAACTAATCGTAAACTTAAGGAATTCCACAAAAGAAAAATCTACTTCCAGCATCATGATTTACCTTGTAAAAGCGCTGCAGGTGAGGAATGGGCGGTCACAAAAAAAAGGTTATTAAATTTTGTCTTGTGCCATATAAATGTAATATCACTTCAATATCTCATCATCAAAATGTTCATATTGTTGTACCGTATTTTAAATATTGCCAAACACCTGCAATATGTTCAAAACTCTTTTATGGTACCAATCAGGTTGTACCTGTTTTGAAACAGCTTTGGGTCTAACTCAATAATACAAGAATTCATTGTTAATCAAGTGGGGTCCTTAAAATAGGAAATTGGCACATTTAGAAAAAAACAAGAAGAAAAAAGGAAGGAGAGAAAAATAAAGGCAAAGAAACAAACAGAACAGCTTTTAGCAGACATAATGAAATGCCATCAATTTAAAAGAATACTAATATGATTTAGGGAACTATTTTGGTCTTTTGTATATCAACTTACAACATTTTTTGGAGTTTCTTTTGAATATTTTAGAATATATTTTAAGATTTAAGTGTAGAAACTCAAATATGAAATAAGTCTACTTGCTCTCTGCAGTAGATTCTGATCACATGTTTTTTTGAAAAGTTTGATTATTTGCACTCACATAATTGTAAAAATATTTAAGTTAATTTTTTTATGACCCCAGATCAGCAGTGATATTGTGACAATGACATCCGCTATGTCCATCATTTGCCGGAAAAGAACCAGGAAGCCGGCTTCTCCAGGACGCCTTAAATGTAGGCCAACGTGCCGTGTCCAAGGTGCCCATGTGTGTAAGTTCCTGATATGTAGATTAGTTGTTTGAACTTTACATGTAGTAAATATTTTAATTTACCTACTCTTTGTTTAAAATATGGGTCATAAGTTTCCATATTTTAGTTTTAAAATTAGTTTACTCGTCCAAAATATGAAGGGAGGCCCAAATTCTTTTTACTTCCCACAGCGGTCATGCCTGGGCGAGAAATTCAAATTTCCAACATGGCGTGATAGAGGCTGCAGACGCATGCGCACGTTGCCCGCGTGACACGCTTCTTATCCTAGCACACTCAAAGGTGCTGGAGTAGTGAGGAAAAATGTTTTTATTCCTTACCCTGAAGACTCGTAGGTTTTGTCCTCTTTCCCCGGCGTAGAACAATGCCGAGAATGTGTGATAATTCCAATATCTAACCACATGTGGCTTAGAGAGAGAGGTAGACACACTCAACATGCAGTCATTATTCCATTGGTGAAGTAATCCAGCGAAATCCACCACAGGGCAGCGGAGACGACTGATGTCGGAGGAGGAGGGAGCGAGAGAGAGAAAGAGGGAGAGCGTGGCTTGAGCCTGTTGTCTATGAATCCTTTTCACAATGGTAAATCTGCGCTTGTGTGTGTGTGTGTGTGCATATGAGCGCGCTTGTGTGTGCGCGGCACCACCAATCGTTGAGGTAGTGGTGGTGGAGGAGGTGGGGCGTCTGGGAGCCGCCAGTGAGGAAATTTAGGTCAAACACACCAGGATGAGGAGGGAGAGAGAGGGGGGGGGGGGGGGAGGCGGAGGGTGGTGGTGGGGGCGTTCAAAAAGATAACCGACTGGGCCGGTCTTTGACCCGGCCGGCTGGCTGGCTAGAGTGAGCATTACATTCAACAAGACTTGTTGTGCTGTGCTGCTTCAGCAACCCCCCCAACCCCCGGCCCCCGACCCCCACCTCTTCCCCACCCAATCACTTGGCCCTCCTCCTCCTTCCTTGACTGGCTAGCTGCACTTTGTGCATCGCAGCGCGTGCCTGAGCGCACCACACTGCACACTGCATAATGTAGGAGAGTCGTCTAGGTGTATCAAGCCAGGAGAGAGAGGGAGAGGCAGAGGGAGAAAGGGAGAGGAAGGGGGGAATGAGGTCACCTGGAGGGGAGCAAGTGGGCGGGGCCTAGTGGAGAGGTGGGAGGAGCCTACCAAGCCGGCCTAACCAGTCAGTTGGTGAAGTTTCTAGGTCTGTTTTGCTGGCCTGTGGGGAAATGGTGTCAGCAGTTTTGGGGTCTCTCTTATGCTGATGTGGGTTCTGTCTGTGGGGCAGAGACACGCAACAAGCCTCTCTCTCTCTCTCGCTCTCTCTCTGTCTCTCTCTCTTATGATAAAGCATGTATGCCTAGTTCTCAAAGTATGTGTCGCTCCACTGCTTATCTACAGCACGAGATCCTAAGATGTTTAAACTACCTGTCAAAACCTTAGGTTTTTTTTATTCCTCTCCTTCATTACCTCTACCTAGAAATGCTAACATTCACCCAGAGTTTTTGAGTTGTAGAGGGATAGAATAGAATCAGAAAGCATGTACGACATGGACGTGGTTGATGTGTGTGTGTAGCGCATGCGCGAGTGCAAAACCCTACTTCAGCAGTTCAAACCCACCAGGTCACGAGATCCTCCTGTCTCTTCCCCCCCTCCAGTCTCCCAATATGCTAGGCCGTTCCATGCACTGATAAGAACTCTTTTTGTTGTGATGTAAATTCCTTGAAGTGGCTTCACTTTTCGCAACCACCCTATGCAAGTTTTAATCCTCTGAAATTCTTTCTTTCTTGACAAAAGCCGTTTTTCAACTACCCCCTTCCTTTGCTGTCATGCATTAATGCACAAAATTTCTTGTGAGAGAAAGGGACTGAGGGCATTGAAAGGAGACATGGTAGTTACTCCGTACGCATGCGCGGGACAACTCTAGTCTGTCTTTGTGGTTGTAGATGGCAGACAGACAGATAGATAGAGGAAATTATAGCCTTTAATCTTGTCAGACGGGAGGGTTGGGAGGATTTTTTGTGTGTCGACGAAATATTAGAGGGTGTCTAAATTAAAAGTGTAGGTGGTTCAGCAGGTAGATGATCTTAAGCTTTAAGGGTTGAGAGTGCTTTTTGTGTCTAGGAAATAATTTTAGAAGGTGTCTAGGTTGAAAGTGTAGGTAATGATAGCAGGCTGGGTGTGGTTCAGCAGATAGATTTGGGAGTACTGGTGTGTGTGTCTATGAATCATTACTGGTATAGAAAGTAACGTTAGATTATCTTGTCATTTATGCAAAACTCTAAATAGCTAACTCGGAATTTGGCGAAATGGTGGGGTTTTTTTGGTGAAATTATGATTGACATTATGTAATTAGTTCTATAAATAATTGTCAGACAGATTGACTTATTCAAAGAGTGGTAGAAGCATTGGATTCTAAACAGCTAAAAAATGCACATGGCAACCTTGATATTCAGTTTTTTCACTCTCCTGAACAATTTGTAAAAGCTGGGGTTAGCTGTTTCGAGTTCTGCAGCGACGATGTGTGTATGGTTGGCAGGTGTCATGTGTCACTCTATCACGCGTTGTCGACATCGTAAGACGCATGGGATGTACAACTGGTATTAACCAAACCAAAAGATGTGTTGTGTGGCAACAGTAGGCTGCTGCAGCATATGGGTGTAAATGGGGGCAATATATTGAGGGGTGAGGAGAGGGGTCCTTAATTGAAGAGCGTTTTTCCAAACTCAGTATTTGCACTTTGGTTGAAAATTGAGTTATCATCACTAGAGGCATCATAGTAAAGATTTTTGTTTTCAAAGCTTGTAGTATTGCAAAACCCCATAGTTTTTCAACGTTAGAAAAAATATTCTGCCATATGAGAAGCTTATCAAGCAAACAAAAAGGCTGAATTTCTCAGAACTTCTAGAAGTGCAAATACCACGTTTTGGAAAAACGCTCTCCAGTTCGCTAATACTTTAGCAAAGAGGCGAATATCCCACTAAAGTCTTTGTGCTATTCGCCCTTATGCAAAACAACCAACGAGTTGTAGGCTGTGTATGTCATAGCGGTGGCAATAGTGCAGATAGTTGTTAGAGAGGGGCCAGACAGGGCGTGGCTCTCTATCTTTGTTTAATCCTGCAATAATAATAGGAGGAAAGCTATAATAATTTACATGATAATGATGCTAAAGATATTGATACTATTGATCCTGTGGATTTTTTTTTGTTGTAATTTGTTATGCCATGAAGAAGGCCTTGTATGGCCGAAACTTCGGAAATTTTTAAAAATAACCTGTAGGCTTATGAAACTAAACTTCATGACTCTTTTATATTTTTACACGGTTTGACAAAGATATTGATGCTATTGATAATAACCATGGATATGGTAACAGTCGTGAAGAAAGGACAATGGTAGGGTAGTAATAGTCATAGTGTTAGTAATACAATAATATTAATTCAGACAAGGAGAAGTCGACCTCTTTCTCTCAATCCCTCTCGGATGAGTCTGTTTAGCTGGTAAGGTGTATGACTCTCATTCTTCCCTCTCTCTCTTTCTCTCCCTCTTACCTCTATATTTTATCATTCTCTTTTTTCAATTTCTCACATTTGCTCTATCTCGCCTCTTACCTCTTTTTCTCTCCCCTCTTTCTCTCTCTTTCCTCTTTCTCTCACATACTCTTTCTTTCTATCTTTCTATCACCCTCTTATTGTTTTTATTCTCTCTTTCTCACTCTTTCTTTCTCTCCTCTCTTCCCCCTCTATCATTCCTCTCTCTCACCCTTTATCTCCCCTTCCCCACTTTCTCATTCCTTCCTCTCTCTCTCACCTCTCCATCTCCTGGTCACCCTCTCTCCATCTCCCCTCCCCTTTCTCCCCCTCTCCCCCTCTCTCCCATCTCCCCCTCCCCCCCTGTCTCCAGCAGCTGCACGAGGTTATCCTTACTGACTGTAAGTTTATCTCCTCAGGCATGCACCCCCTCCCCCCTCTGCCCCCTCTCTGTGTGACTGAAGGGCAAGGGCCTTAGTGAATGCACACATCAGCTGCACTTGTACTGCAGGGTGAAACCAGGTCAGTCAGTCAGTCAGTCAACCAGGTCAGTCACCCAGGCAGTCAGGCAGTTATATTTAGGCAGATAAGGTCACCAGACAATGGAGGTAAGAGGTAAGGAAAGAGAGAGAGAGAAAAGAAGGGACGGGTGCAAATAATTAATTGTCGATCACTCAGTTATATTTAGGCAGATAAGGTCGCTAACAGTGAGAAGGGAGGGAGAAGTAGAAAAGAAGGGATAAGTAAGTTTGAATCTGTCAGTTATATTTAGGCAGATTAGGTCACTGGACAGTGAAAGTAAGAGGGGATGGGGGGGTGAGGGGGGAGAGAGAGAGGAGAGAAAAGGGATGGGTGAATATCATCATGTGTGTCAGTTATATTTAGGCCGTGGGAGGGGAGGAGGAGAGAGAGAGGGAGGAGGAGAGGGGGGAGGGGGGCTTGAGAGAGAGAAATATTAAGGAATGGGTACAATTGTGATGGAGAGAGAGAGAGAAAAGAAGGGTTGTGGTATTTTTATGTACAAAGAAGAAGGAAGGGATTATATTTAGAAGTCTTTTGACATAAAATTGGGTGCATACTGTATGAGGAACATGGAAAGAGAGAGAGACAGTGTTAACTTGTTTTCTTGAAAATACCTAAGTGTGTGTTTGTGGAAAAAATAGGAATGAAGGGTGTGATATAGACAGCAGTGTCTCTATCATTTTGCTTTTATTATGTGTAGGCTTTGTATGTGTTTGAGTGTGGGGGGGGGGGGGGGATTGAAGATGTGTGTAATTGTGTGATAGGCTGCATTTTTATTCTTTGCCTGTAA
>JAUKPP010281535.1:0-10637 GCA_032273245.1 Phyllaplysia taylori
AAACCCCCAGCAGAACACCTCCCCTCCCCCTCCCCCCCCCCTCCCCCCTCCCAAATTGTTCGCATGAGGGATCGATCTCGGGTCTTCCGCATACATAGGAAAAGAGCGTAACCATTACTGTATCATTACACAACAGCGCCAGTTGAGTACTTGGATTTGATGAAGTCAGGGAGCTGAATGTTTTCTTTTGTCTTGTTTTTCCTTTTATTTTTCTTATACATGTACATGTATATTGTTTGACATAATATGCCCAATAGTTGTTTCCTTTGCTGTCTCAGTTTCTCTATTTTTCCTTGAATAATGTTGTATCATTGTGTGGAATGTTTGGAAGAGATGGAAAGCAGACTGAACAAGTGAGTGAGACAGAAAGAGAGAGAGAGAAAGAGACAGAAAGAGACAGAAAGAGAGAGAAAGAGAAAGGGAGTGTAGAAAAAGAGATTGATTGTTTTGGTTTTCATTAACGCCCCATGCAACACTGTAAGGTCATTTACGAGACGGGTCCTCGGAATTTACATCCATCTCCAATAGGATGGGAAAAATAAAAAGTGAGAGAGAGACTAGAGAGAGAGAGAGAGAGAGACTAGAGAGAGAGAGAGACTAGAGAGAGAGAGAGAGAGAGAGAGACTAGAGAGAGAGAGAGAGAGAGAGAGTGATACCAGGGCAGCCTGTTGGCGTACACTTCTAGGCTCGTATGAGGAAGGCTTGTATCATTGTACATCATGTACTTGACACTTTTTTTCCCATTAGCAACTATATTTTCATTAATTTTTCGATTCTTTTAGAATTTTGTGATTTTCTAAGATGTTCGGAATTTGAAGTTACTCATATATGTGAATGGGGTGCTACTCAATTGTAACTCTTTGTATTTTTATCATGTAAAGATTTAGATTTTTTTTACCTTATTAAGGAGCTCAAGTGCACTTAGAAGTGAGAGATCTGCTTGGAATAGCTCTATGACATCAGACACTCAAGTCACGAATTTGATTTGTTTGTGAAAATTGAAGTGCAAATTCTAAAAAATAAGTTGCATTAAAAAAATGGGAAACATTTTTATTTTGTATTATACAGTAGGACTGCAAACATTGTGCATTAAATGTGTTGCATTTCCGACTTGATGCCAAATCCATGTCATTTGATTCTCTGGTATATGACAGTACAAATTATGTATATATCCAAGCAAAATTTCCATTGTGGAAAAATAATTTATTTTATGGTATCTATCTTATCTTGTCGTATCTTACTCTAATTTCTGGTATATTGTACCAAATCTTTGATTGTACCATGTGTAGTATTTCAGCTCAAATTGAAATTTTGCTAATTATTTTGCATCCTTCTACTGTCCAACACTTTGTAAAAATTTTTTTTACCACTTTTCATACTTGTCCATTGTTTTGCATCTGAACAAAATTTTCCTCACAAAACTGGTGATTTATCTCAGACTCTTGTCTGTTCCACAAATGTTGTCGTACATGTGTACATTTCATGTACTTTATGTACGAGGGACGATCAACAAGTTTTATTCCCTAACTATGACGAAATGATGCAGTCATTCTGAAACCCGCACTGCCTGAAGATGCACATTAGCCAAGGTGGTGTATGCAAAAAATTAGCAAATGCCATTCAGTTCTTTCCCTGTGCGAGGGCTCCAAATGATCCCACCCCCTGAAATTTTGACTTTGCATCCATAAACAACAGGGAGTCTGGCAGAAAAGACAACGTCCAGACGGGCGGACTTTAATATCGGTGTTCCATTAGATTTTATTTTTATAAAAATCTTTGGGCCGTGTTTTATGGAATATGAGTGAATTATGGGTACCAGTGCTGTGGTGTAATGGCCAGTCTTCGCCTGTCATGAAGAAGATTCGAGTTTGATCCCGAACAAGGGAGATCTGGGCTTTTTTGCTGCTGGGATTTTTTTTTCACTCTCAGCCCGAGTTGGTCCTCACAGGCAGGAAATCTGACGGCATTCTCAGTAAATTCCTCGAAAATGGTTCCCTCTGACTCTTTTCTTTGTTTAAATCCAAAGAAATATCTGAAAGGTAGCAGTTTTGCTACTGAAAATAAAGACTTGAGAGACTCAAGGGTTTAGTTTCAGGTACAAAAATAAAGTTTTCTGTCATCAAGGGTATGTCAAGGTCATCCACAAGTGGGGGAACGCCTGAACTTGTGGCTGGTGCTACTGTAAAAACAACCAAGATGTTGCTGTGAAAATTTCAGCTATTTGCCATAATTCCTTTATGGTAAGGGAACAAACTTTTTGATCATCCCTCATACATTGCATGCTCAATGATCAATCCCTGTTGCACTCAGTATTACACCATATTGTACTCATAAAATTAAATCAGTGTCTTAACGTTCTGGAACCAATTTGGTTCTACTGTAAGACTTATGTAATCATAATACATATATATATATATTATTTTTTATGATAATGATTGACAAAATAGTTGGTGTTTGTATGTTAATAAAACTGTGATGGAACGTACAATGCTGCTCTTCTTGGCTCTCAGGTGAAAAATAGATTTGAAGGCACAAGCCCTGAGTTTGATTCCTTGTGGTGGGTTCCCTGAAATCTATTAGATTTTATTTGTTCCATCACACCTCGTATTGAAGATTGATTTTTGACAAAACTAGTAGAGCTGTCTTTTGGTCTATTCTTCTTTTAGTTTAATATCCTTGTGCCAATGTCTCTATCCTGTATAGATTCAATACTTTGTTGCACACCAAAAACCATCTTTTTGGCAGTTCTTTTAGCATTGTTATTTGTTTCAATCCTTTTTTCTTAGTTTTTGAAAGATGTATGTTTAAAAAAATATTATTCAATGATGATTTAGAAAATCCTTCAACATTGACGTGGTAAATGAAGGGTATATTCATTCTCTGTTAATCATTCAGTAATGTTCGTTTGCTTCTATCTTATGTTTGCTAACTAAAACTGTTTCTCTCACATAGGTTTGAAACTATTCTTGACACGTTTGTTGATTTTTTTCTTTTTCATCGTTATAAGGCTATATTTCCCACCCATAACTGGTTGCTAAAAGTAAAAGGCAGGCTATTTTTACCTTGTTTGTGAGGGCCCGCGTGGGCTGAGAGTGAGAGGCACTACATCCCAACAGAGAGAGGGAGATATTCTATTTAAAACAAATGCCTCCACGTTGGCTTTGAATTCCAATCTTCTTCCCGATGCAAACCTGTGTTGTTTTTTTGTTTTCTCCCAAAAATGTTTCACAGTTAAAACAGCAAAAGAAGCTGGCGCCTTTATAAACAATTAACATCCAACGGTGTTTTTGTTCTTTGCTATGACATGTATAGGCCCTATTACTATTAGTACACGTGAGTTCCTTCCCCTGAGTTGACACCAGGTGCATATTACACCACCCCATGGACCTGTTGAGCTTGGTTGGACCATAAAACCTCTCGTTGGACCTACCAGGGGCCAAAGCCCCCGCCCACATAGCTCGGGGGAGGGGTGGGGGGTCAAGGCGATGCACCATCAGGGCTGACATATTATGCTGAGCCCCGAAGTTATTGGTGGACTGACTGTCTGTTCTGAGGCTAATTGAAAAGCAAGACACTGGCAAAAAAAAATGTAATCACTCTTTGAATGCTTAAAAGATAGCAAGAGGCTAAAACAGCCGAAAAGGCGGGTGCCTCTATAACTAACTGAAGACCAACTAATTGACACTGTCAATGTCATGACATTCTATACATCATGTACATGTATATGTATATTCGGGCAAAATATAGCACGATATCAGGCATTTTATACAATGTCAAGCTCACCTAGTAATGTATGAAATACAGTCAAACCTGTCGAAGGCTACCACTCAATATCGAGAAGAAAGTCGTCATTTTAGACAGACGGTCGTCTTAGATATTGTCTAGAAGAAATGTGTTTTGGGTTGGGAGTCCATGGAAAGTAGTCGTTTGTGTAGGTGGTCGCTTGAGCAGGTTTAACAGTAACTGTACTCTCTATTTCTGTAGAGCGGCAATGCAACATTTGAAACGTTTCTATATAATTAGGTATTACCTTATTCATTTAATTTTAGAATTTATGCAAGGGCTTTTTTTAGATCGTCATATTTCGTGCTGTAAGCGAATTAAATTTCATGCGTTTTCGTACCTAAATGGGTGGTTGGCTCTAGTGTGGTTTTGCTCCTTCTACTGGTTCTTCTTTTCTTGTGCTGCTGCTATCGTCTTAGTCTACAGTTGAACCTGCCCAAGCGACCACCTGTACAATACGACCAACTGCCCAAACGACCACTTGCTATCGACCCCCACATTGCAGTTTTTCTAACACTTGTAATATCCCTCTCTAAGACGACGACAACGACCTCTTTGTTCTCGACGTTGGGTGGTCCACTTAGACAAGTTTGGCTGTATTTCCTGGCTCTGATGCGGCCTTATAGCGTCAATAATGCTGTAAAAACTCACCAAAATGAAGTATTAATGTCTAGACAGATAGTGATAGTCATTGTGCAGAATACCTGGGTTTCATACATTGACGTTTCAGTTCTTTACATCATGTATTATTATTACCCTGTGTGAACGATGTGGCCAGTGATGCTGTAGGTCATTAGAGAAACTTTTCCCTGCTGCATGATTTAACCTACTATTGTACAATGTATCCTACTGACATTATATATATAACATTATATATCATGTGTCCTGTTTTAATGAATATTAATTATTATGGCCATTTGTCGGTTTGCATTTCTCTTCTGCTAAATAAAATGTTATTTTTTGGTCAATGTTTGTGAATTAGTTTGTTTTTTCTCTACATTTTTTTGGGGGGAGGGATGGGGGGGGGGGGGGGGGGGGTGGTATTGTAATGTGCATAGACAAATATTGGAGCGGCGTATGTGTTGTAGTGGTCAGGGCTCTTCTCCTATCACGCAGAAAACCCGAGTTTGATTCCCAAATTGTTACGAGCATCTGCACCTTTCTACTGGGGTCAGTCCCTCTCAGCCCGGATTAGCCTTAGCGGGCAGGGTCGAAGTAGCCCGTCTTTTAAATGACCTTGCAGTGTTGCAAGAGACGTTAAGCCCAAACCAAACCAAACACCACAGACGCTGGACCGGCGCTGTGGTGTAATGGTTAGGCTCTTCGTCTGTCATGCGGAAGACCCCGGTTCCCCGGTTCGATCCCCGATCGCGGACGATTTAGTTTTTTTTTCTGTTGGGATTTTTCCCTCTCAGCCCGGATTGGCCTTAGCAGGCAGGGTCGAGGTAGTCCGTCTATTAAATGTCTTTACAGGGGGGTTACAAGAGACGTTAAGCCCAAGCCAAACCAAACCAAACAGACGCTGGTCTTCTTCGTAATTGTGCACCCAAAAGTCCAGGAAAAAGAGCAGACGAGATTAATCGTTGAGCGCGCGTGTGGCTCAGCTCACGGCTGTACGCAATTAAAACTGGATGGGAAGAAATCCGAATGAAATGATTCGGTTGATCGAATCATTATGAAACACGCGTACTATGGTATTAATAGTGTTATTGTTCCAGCGGCTGTTAGGGTTTTGCCGTTCCGCCTTTATGCTATACCGGTGTCTGTGGTCGGATGGGGAGGCTCTTTACCTATCATGCGGGAGGCCTGAGTTTGATCCTACGAGTGGACGGTCTGCGTTTTTATCCTCTTGGATTTCCGCCTCTCAGCCCGTGTTGGCTCTGACAGGCAGGATCGAAGAAGCCCGCCTCTTACAGTGTTGCAGGGGACGTAAAGCTGAGAACCAAACTCGAGGCAGTAACAGGGTGATGTGGTTTGATGCCCCTTCTACCTCTGATTTCGATGCATCCGACTTCAATCTACATGTAGTTTGAGTTGTTTGATGACACTGGGCTGTTGTTGATAAGTCGTGCTGAGGGCACCTGTGTTTTAGCGTTAGTGCGTCCGCCTACAGATGAGAAGGTCCCGGGTCCGAATCCGGTGAAGTTCACCGGGATTTTTTCTGAGCTTTCGTGGATCTGAACCCTGTCCAATCGGAGAAGGACGTAACATTCGGAGGTCCCGCCTTGTATATGACCTAACAGTGTTGCATGGGGCGTTAAGCCAAGAGCAAACTAAAAATCGTCCAGGGTGGATCCCTGTATCCAGCAGTCTGATGCAGCTCAAGTGATGGTTTAGAGGGCCGTATGCATCAAGTTAGGCGTAAGACAAGAAATTATGAGTGCGTAGAACGCTCCGCCTAGGTATGATTTTTTTTTTTTCGAAGCACAAAACACTCGTAAGTCTACATCGTGCGTGAATTCCCTTAACCCGGTACAAAGGGCCCAAAGACTAACGCCAGCGGGAGAGGTTTACTAACGAGACTTACACCGTGCGTGAATTCCCTTAACCCGGTACAAAGGGCCCAAAGACTAACGCCAGCGGGAGAGGTTTACTAACGAGACTTACACCAGCGGGAGAGGTTTACTAACGAGACTTACACCAGCGGGAGAGGTTTACTAACGAGACTTACACCGTGCGTGAATTCCCTTAACCCGGTACAAAAGGCCCAAAGACTAACGCCAGCGGGAGAGGTTTACTAACGAGACTTACACCAGCGGGAGAGGTTTACTAACGAGTCTTACACCAGCGGGAGAGGTTTACTAACGAGACTTACACCAGCGGGAGAGGTTTACTAACGAGACTTACACCAGCGGGAGAGGTTTACTAACGAGACTTACACTCTTACACCGTGCAAAGCCGCCAACTTTTCATGCATGCCAGATATTCGGCCTAAAATACATCTGAGTGTAGCCCGCTCTTTATCTGACCTTACAGTGTTGCTAAGGGCGTATAACCAAACTCTAAATCAACTAAGACTTTCTGTTACAAGCGTGGTGTATGAATATGAGGGTTATGATTTTGAATATTGTGGTATATCATGATATACACAATAAGAATACTATGTTTACCTTTATCCAAAGAAGTAAACCCCAGATTAGCAACAACTCTGTGATTATTTAAAAGGCATTTTGCTTGCTTCGGGTTTTGAAATTTTTGCCACGATGCACCGTCGGTTGATTAACGCTAACTGACCAATGAAAATCTAGCAAATTCCTAGCAAACTCAAAGGATTACAATACTATTTGACCCTCATTTTCGTAGCGCGGCAATCCGATTTTTAAAACTTTTTTTGCCGTTTAGATACTTCGGTTTGGCACCCTCTGGATTCGTCTCGAGACTTAGATTTATGATCATCAAAATTAATTTCGAGAGTTGGATTTAGGATCTACTCAATTAGTTTAGAGAGTTGGATTTAGGATCATTGCTGGGACTATTGAAATCAAGTCGAATAAAGAGAAAGTCGACTTAAGGGATTTCGATGTGGTAAATAAAAAAAAAAGTTGGGAAATTGCAAATCGTGTGGAATTAAGCCAAATGTCGAGTTAATAGACGTCGAGATATGCAAGTTCTACTGAGTTTCGTATTTAGATTTTGAAAATAGGAAGACCTATTTATCCGAATTCCGGATTTCCTGAAACAATTCTTTTCCCAGGCCAAACGACAACCTTAGCTCTTGGGAGTTCTGAGGCGGGCGGTAATTGTAGAAGTAAATGTTTGAGCACAGTTCCTGACTTTTGGGCTGTCTTCAGTTATCTCCAAATATGTTGCCAGGGAAATGTGGTACATTTTCCGATTGAGCTTTTTAGTTGAAGTCCCATTTTTCGCCTCTCCAACATTTGCATATATAGCACAAGATACAAGTAAACTCACGGGTTCTCTGAGTGCAGTATGGTCGATAGCTGTAGGCTCATCCCATGATAATGTCAACTAAATCGTTAGTTGTTTCGCATAAGGGCGAATAGTACAAGGACTATGGTGGGGTATTCGCCTCTCTACTAAACAATCAGAGAAATTAATGACAGCATCATTAATTGTTCATTCCAAAACTCAGTACTTAAGTTAGGGAAAAAACAGTGTGCTTGTTCTATAATTTAGGCAACAGTTTTGTCTTCTCTAGTGCTGAAAAACCCTGCGTTTTCCAAATGACTTACATTATTTTTCGTGTTACGGATAGCTCCACATGTATTTGTTTTTACTTCCAGGTTTTGATAACCTAAAATCGCCAACGAGGTTAATAATCAAACCTAAACTCGCCAACGGAAAATTACCCCCTATAACCACATCCTTCTCTTTAGCGACAAAGGGACATCGCGGGCTGACAAAGCGTGTGACGTCACTGTTAACGAAGAAAGGGAAATAATTCTTCGCGGATGCGGTGCAGTCGACAAGTGTAGGAATAAAGAATCCCTCTGGGATGTTATTATATTCCTCCACCGGTGTAGAAATATAGACTCCTTTTTAGTTGTGAATTAGCTTAACGTCTTACGGAGCACTGTGAGCTCATTTTGGAGATAGGTTACCACGACTCTGGCTTTCAGGGCCAACCCGGGCTGAGAGCAACGAATCCCAGCAGCAAAATACAGATCGTCCGCACGTGGAACCGAATTTGGGTGTTCCTCGTGATGGGCGAAGAGCGTCTGTGGTGTAATGGTTAGTTTCTTTGCCTATCGAGCAGAAGACTCAAGTTCGATTCCCACGTGGACCAGCCTGTGTCTTTCTGTTGGGATCCGTTTCTCTTTTCACGTGTTGGCCCTAACAGGCACGACAAGGTCGAAGTAGCCCGTCTCTTTAAAATATTAATGGCCTTACAGTGTTGTATGGAAGAAGGAAGCAACTAAGAAAAAATACCAAAACACAAGCATGATAAAGATTGTTGTCGTACATGTAGACCAGGGCTATATACCAGCAGTATGCATTACAGAAAAAAAAAAAAAAAAAAGAAAAGACAAATTAACTAGTTAATACCCGTAAATGAATAATTGAATGAATAAATGAATATACAAATAAATAAATAAATAAATAAGAAATAAAAAAAATAGATAAACAAATAAATTAATAAATTAATAATGCTAAACAAAGACAGAAATCTTTTTTTTTCTGGGACAACGTCTCTCTCAGCCCGGGTTAGCCCTGACAGACAGGGTCAAAGAAGCCGGTCCCTCATACGACCTTACAGTGCTGCAAGGGACGTTCAGCCAAAACCAAACCAAACCAAACAGAAATCCTTTCATTTAGAAGAGGATTCTAGATCTCATTAAAAAGTTACACCATAATTCTGGAATGACCGTAAGCGCCTCACAGGGAGGTCTGCGAGGAGATTTTTGCTCTGTTCTCCTCCAACTGATTTAGCGATTGTTCTATGACTTTTCTGCCACCACACAAGACTTGAACTCAGTACTATCTTGTCCTATCTCACGTTTTTTTGCGAGGCGATTGTGTGACTTCTTGCGGTTTAGCTTGATAGTTGATATCCCAGATTCGTCCTGCCAAAATCAGGAGATAACGTTTTGTACCAACAGTGCTGAGCTCACGAAATCTCAAATGCCAGAGGGAGATTTTGATTAATCAAATTATTAGGTGGCGGATACCTTTGTTTTGTGAGAACTTTGTCTGCAGGCACGTGTGTGAGTTCTTTGTATGTGGGGAGGTGATTTCTGTATGAGTGTATGTATGTGCGTGTGTGTTTTCGAGTGTGGGTTTGTTTGTGTGTGTGTGTAAGTACGTGTGTAAGTGCGTGTGTGTGTGTGTGTGTGTGTGTGTGTGTGTGTGTGTGTGTGTGTGTGTGTGTGTGTGTGGTGTTTGTACTTGTGTATGTGCGTGTGTGTGTGTGGCTTTGTGTGTGTGTTTGTGTATGTGCGTGAGTGGGTGTTGTTGGTTACGTTGTTTTCATTTAATGTCCCTTATAAAGTCACCGGCGTCTGTGATGTAATTGTGAAGGTCTTCGACCTGACTTCGATTCCTTCAGGAAGACGAAAATTATGACTGTCAATCTATTGGGACTTGTCCCTCTTAGTAGTCTCAGCCCGGGTTGGCCCGATAAGCAGATTGAAGTAGCCCTTCTTTATAATGAGCTAAAAATGTTGCAAGGTCAATACGAGATGCCGTGCCTGTCAGGGCCACCCGGGCTGAGGAGGTCCCGAGATCTCAGCAGGTATAGACCAAACACATATCGCTGATTGTTTAGCAGAGAGGCGAATACCCCACCATAGTCCTTGCACTATTCGCCCTTATGCGAAACAACCAACGATATCACACCACCGTTTTTTTTTTATATCTTTTCCAGGAGCCTTGATCAAGACATTATGAGCCTTCCATTATGATCAAACTGATTGAAGCGGTATCTGTAGCGTTGATGTTGGCTCTTTGCCTTTCATGCCGAGTTCGAATCCACGTGGGGCAGCTTGTTTGATCGAGTATATTTCTGCTTGTCGTCTGGGACATTGTCCCTCTCAACCCGGGTTGGCCCTGTCAGTGACAGGCATTGTCGAAGTCGCAGAGGACGGGAGACCAAGCAACAAGTGAGTGGGCAGTTTTATTATTATCTAGTGTCTCCGTGTTACTGCTGGGATGCACTGGCCCCCCTCAACCCGGGTAGGTCCTGATAGGCAAGGTTAAAGAAACCCTCCTGAAAATGTTAAGTGAAAGTGCAACAAGAGGTGTGAAACGAAAGACAAACAAATAACTGGTGTCTGTGGCGTGATGGTTACACTTTTCGCCTATGACACAAAGAACTGGAGTGTTGGGGGGGGGGGGGGGGGGGGGGGGGGGGGGGGGGGGGGGGGGGGGGGGGGGGGGGGGGGGGGGGGGGGGGG
>JAUKPP010281557.1:0-10636 GCA_032273245.1 Phyllaplysia taylori
CTGTATTATTTCCACAACTTCTTCGGCACTGGCCCAGGAAAGTGTGAAAAGTAGCACTGGCCTGCGATTCCACAACCAGAGAATTGCCCTGTACCATATTGAAATATATTCAAAATGAAGTACATTGTGAAGTTTGAATGCAATTCTCCAATATTTGTACCAGAGAGATTTTGTATTGTTCACTATCCCTAACCCGTGTGCTTATTTTTTACAAATAATTCTGAAATTTTTTTTTTACTTGCAGAGTTCGTCTCTGAAGCGTCCACATGAAGATGAGGATAGTGGGGATGATGAGGATGAAGACCCAGAAAGAGAAGAAGCCCCTCATCAGTACCACGATGTTGAAGACGATTCTGATGGCAATTCTTCACCCAGCAGAAAACTTCGAGAGCCTCGAACTTGCACCATTCGAGACTCTGATGGTGTAATCCTGAAGCAAATGTTGAGCTATCTGTTGAAGAACTTGCAAAAGTGAGATTAGGTCTTAGATACGGCCTTGTTTTTATAGGGAGATCACAGACTTTGTTTTTCTTTTTTTAATTATGTGTGTGGTTGTTCAATGTACCACGCTTGATATGTTTTTACTCCAATGCCTGAATCGTACTCACAACATTCTTTGATAATTTCCAACGTGCTGTTTCATTATATAAAAACCTCATTTTGCGGGAAATTCAAAACATGTTGACTATTTTTCCAAACTGTCAGTGTAAACTTGGACATGAAAAAAATCAACAAAGCATCTAGATCCATGGGAATTTGCAACAAAAACAGACATGCTCATGTAAACCTTCAAGATATGTTGCATTAAATTAGTAGTTTTGTAGAATTTTCTGCTGCGGTTTTAATGTGAAAAAGGAAGAAAAATTTAAAACAATTTCTACATTAGTAATAGATATCCATATATAGGTAAAAGTGTGTTTTATCACTAAACCATATTCTACCAAGCAATGTCTCGTAGTCTTCAATTGCCTGAAGCAACCATTTGCGCCTGAGAGCGTTCAGTGGCCGAAATTGGCGTCATATAGATGATGTGATATAATTTCCCTCATACTCTGAATTTTTTCTCTAATTTTGTCACATTGAATCTGGATAGAATTTAAGTATTTCTGTCAAATTTGGTGTTTCTATCTTTGCTCTTTCAGGTTTTATGGCATGGTTTAAGTGGGTTTTTTTGTCGGTAGGTACCTTGTGCTTACCTGTTTGGAGTATCGTTTTGTATCCCTTGATTGTCACAAATTAAATCTTTTCCATGGGTGTTGTTTATTAACTACATGACTTTCTCTTTTGTTATTCCAGCAAAGATGTGAATGGTTTCTTTGCCTTTCCTGTGACAGACAGCATTGCCCCTGGCTACTCAAGCATCATCCGGCATCCAATGGACTTCAGCTCAATGGCCACCAAAATTGAAGCAGGAGAATACTTCAACGTGATGGAGTTTAAGGTCTGTCGATACAATTTTCTTTCATACATTTTCTTAATAATCTTTGGAAGCTTGAAGCAGTTATTGGGTTTCTTTGTTTTTTATTTTGTTATCCTTTTGAAAGCCCTCCCAGTACATTTAGGTAATTTAGAGTTTGATATGGTTTGATTACCAGTTTTTCGTCCCATGCAACACGGTAAGGTCATTTCAGAGACAGGCTACCTCGACCCTGCCTGTCGGGGCCAATCCGGGCTGAGAGGGAAAAAATCCCAACAGGAAAAACCCAGATCATTTGCGACTGGGATGGAACTCAGGTCTTCCGCATCCATGACTGGGATCGAACTCAGGTCTTCCGCATGACAGGTGAAGAGTCCAACCATTACACCACAGGGCCAGTAACTTAGGGTCGTGACCTCTAATCTTAACATTATTCTCTAATGAGTCGGGATGGGGAGCATTGAAAAGTTTTCAAACCACTTAAGAGTAAGTCCCACAAGCTTGTGTTCAAATCAGGATTGTCTACTTCAAAAGGCAAGATAGTGTTAAGCTGGCAGTGCCCTCTGGCATAAATGGAAATAATAATTGTTCCAGACGTATGGGATGTATGATGAGACTGATTAGAAAAAATTGTTTTGGTTAACACACACCAAGAGATTGAAATTCCTATATATCTATAATGGCCTGTAATAAAATATTTTTCTTTTATATCGTACTGATATGAAGAAACTAGAATGGTAAAGATAGAAATGTCTCGTAAATCATATAATCTTGATTCTGGGGGTTGAAGAGAACTTTCAGTTACAGTACAATTTTTGTTAGGGGTTGTTACTAAGATTTCTTGCTTTAACTTGAACTTATTTGGAAACGCTGACTTGTTTTTTCTTTCTTTTTTGACTGACAGAAAGATTTCATTCTAATGTGCAACAATGCAATGACGTATAATCGGCCTGACACCATCTACTACAAAGAAGCAAAGAGGCTGCTTCACTTAGGCATCAGACAGCTCAGTAAGGTATGGCTGTAGAGTGTATTTTTTGTTGCTGTTAGTTCTTTTCGAAAACTTTGTGTAGTTATTTTTGTTGCTCAATAGACTGATTTATACTTGATGTAATATGCAATGTCTCACATAGGTTTTAGCACTGAGTATAATGTGACCTGAATACCCTGGCACTAAACACTGTGTGACCTGACATAAATGTAACTGAATAAATTGTTAATGTCTAGGGTTCCATATCATTTATAAAAGTATGTCAGAGAACTTTCTTCTCTCATATCAGTCATTGCATTGTGTTGAAATAAAAGGGAGAACTGTACATTAACACAAATATTTCTTATTTAGAAGCATTCTTATCTTTTCTTTCAGAGCATAATTTATGACTCATGTCAGATACTAACCCATGACTACTCTTTTAAATAGTTTGTAAGTTTTAACACTTTGTAGTCATTCAGCCAGCCATGACACGACTGGGCTTATCGGGAATGACTACAAAGTGTTAAAAAAGAATGAGTGCAGAGTCTTTACATTGTAGGAAATGCTACCATGTAAAATGCTATTATTTTAGGTCATAGACATACACACAAGACTGGCTATGCAGCCATATAAGCGTGCTTGACAGATGCCATCTTGATGTGTGGCAGTTCTCATTATGGGCTCTATAAAAAAACAGTTGGGAGGAACACAGAAGACTTCCTCTTCCGTATTGCTTCTTTTTGTAAATCTCTACATGGGCCTTGTTAATTGTGTGGCAAGTTGCGCCCCCTTTTAAATGCATTATTGCGCATGCTCAGTGGCGTCCATATTTTACAAGGGTGAAGATTTTCCCAGCGCCTGCGTCATCTTTCTAGTAATGGATTACAGTCTGTTTTAGGTACAGGTATACTTCTGTAAGAAGCTATAGGACACGGTTACAAGGTTGTGGGTGAGATTTTTTGTTTATGGAGAGGTGCTGAAATTTGTCTTCCTATATTTTCCTCAGGAAAAGCTGCTTCATTTGAAGAAAACTCAGAGTTTCTTGACCAGCATCACATTGCAGGAGCTTGGTTTTGATGAGAGCGGCCATGTTGTGGAACCCAGCACAGCTCCACCAATGGAAGAATCGAGGGAAAAATTGATCCAAGAAGCCAGGTAAAGGGCATCAAATTTTTTACCATCTCAATTTTTCATCTCTCCTGTACCTGGTAAGGATAGCATTGACTCTCTCTTAAAACACATCCTGTCATTTGATAACTTATTGATTTTACAGCACAGGAAAAACATGCATTCTGTTTACAAATACTTGCTGGCTACACAAGTCTGGGTGTAGGGAAGCCCATGAACTGCTAGATAGTCAACAACTGTGCAAAGCAAATATTTGATAAATACAGATTTTAAAAATGACCTGCAACGTTGTTGGACAAACTGTCATGTTTAATATTTTGTTTGAGATTTTTAATTTTTTCACACTGTTTACTTTAATTGTGAGGGAGGCTTTAGTGTATAGTAGAGTATTTCACATCATGTTGCACACACATGATATTACCATCATTTCATACTAAGGAAGTAGTGCATGGAAGATGGTGTACACCCTTGAGGAATTTCTTGAGCTGACTGTTATCATGGTACCATTGGCATAATCTGCTTTCTGTGAATCAAATAATTTACCATATTGATAGTACCCAGAGCAAAATGCACCCCCCATCCAACCCCTGCCATAACCAGGTCCAATGTTCTTGTTCTCCCGCAGTATGGAGGTCGAAACTAGCAAGCTGGAGGTTATGCCAGAGGAGGAAATGTCACCAGAGGAAATTTTGTCGCAGGCTCAGGAGGCTGCTCAGAATGCTAAGCACACACTTACTACACGCAAACCCAAAACTGATGTGAGGGATGAAGAAATTACTTTCCCTTTCTCCTCTATGTTTGTGGTTTCAAATTTTAATTGTCAAGAGTATTGTAGAAAAGGGGTTTTTGACTGAATGGTTTCTGGTTTGTGGTCAAAGAAATTTTTATCGAATAGAAGAGGTTAACGGAATTTCTCTCTCTATTTAAAAAATCATTTGTTCCATTGTCATTGTTTTTGTCCAGGGCTAGTAAGATTTAACATATTTGTCATTTTGTTTTGCAGTTGGGATTTCTACGTCAAGAAGAAGATGGAACAACATCAATGACCATTTTGAATCCATGGAATGATGGAACAGGTGAGTGAAAATATTACTCGGTTTTACATATCAGATGTAATCAAAAGCTCTTTGTTTTTTCGTAGCCTATAGAAGGGTGGGGAGAATAATTTATTCACCGACAGAAAAGTGATTCTCTTGTAGCAGCACTTCCTCAAGGGCTAATTAAAGGGTAGTTGTTGCATGTCTATTGTATAGTTACCCCAATTAATGTAATGCGGTGATGTTTAAACATCAACTATTATGCTGCTCCACAATAGCTGATACTGCTATATTTCTCTAGGCTGGAAAGCAGATCCGACGACTGTTGAACTGCAACCCTCATGTAGAGATTGTTATTGACTCAAGAGGTTTCTCATTACATTGTTGTTTTTAGTTTTTACATATATGTGTGTCTTTAGATCTGTTCCTGTCTTCATCCCAGGAACTTCATAATAATTTCACATGTTTGCATTTTTATTTTATTTCTTTTTTTTTTCTTCATCTCCTGCAGTGAGTTCCACACAGAAAGTCATCAGTCTCGGAGACTATATGGGCAAACTGAAAAATGGCTCGGGCTCACTGTTCAAATTCAAAGAAGACAAAAGGAACAAAGTTTGTCCAGGTAAATCAGGTGTTTTTTTTTTTACGCCTTATGTGTTCAGAGTTGAGACAAATCTTGTATAAATTCTATACATTCTTGAAATTTTTACTTATGAGGCAGGCAAGCTTTCTTTATAGCCATCATTTGATTGTCTGCGACAAGCCTTAAAAACTATGCAGTTCCATTTCTTCTGGGTTCTGGGTATGCTTAACCCTTACTTTTGTGATTATTCTTCATACCCTGATGTCGACTTTTTTCTTTTTCAGCTTCAAGATGAAAAGTGAAACAGTTCATAGAAACAATAATGTTACATAAATTGATCTTTGAGAATGTTTAGACGATTAAGGTGGTTGTTCTCAGTTGCCTCCTACATAATTTTCGATGTTTGTATCTCTACTACAACCACAGCTTGTATGAATCCTATTTGGCCAACACACACTACTCTTTCGATCTTTGCCAGTCACTTTAGGGTAAAACAGCCAAAGATGCTGGCGCCTCTATAAACAACTAACTTTAAACTAACCAGTCGCCAGCAAGTCAAAGTGATATGGGACAACAAACATTGTTTTGTCAACAAGTACCTGTAAGCCCATTGACTGATGTCTTTAGAGTCATATGAGCCTACAAGGGACAAATTGCTTGCTGCAGAAATATAAAAAAGATACATGGGCAATTTTTTGTTCATGAAATGGCGGTTCATATCAGCTGTGGTTTTGTTGGCTGGAATTTTGTTAGAAGTGTTCACTATTTGCTTTTGTTCTTAAAGGGATATCACATCTTTTTCCTTCAGAGACATACCTATGCTACGGTCCCTTTAGTTCTCATGCTCCGACCTATGACTCTTCGTTTGCCTCATGTACTAAGGACGAGTCAGATTTGCTGCTTGGTACATACGGTGGGGAGACAGGTGTGCAGTACGCCAAAAGGTGAGTTTCGTTGATTTGTATACTTAAACCTTTCAAGTTTTTTTGGTCTTCTGAGGTTGCAGTGTGATGATGAATTAGAACTTATTTCACTTACCTTAGCAAGGTTATGGTCTTTTTCTTCTGAAGTTAAATCTATCTGAGTAATGGCATTAAAATTCTACTTTGGATATTTGAAACGTTAACACAGTTATACAATAGTTTAGTCAAACTGTTCCCCCCACACTAAGTCTCTGTCTGTCTTTTACTAGAAATGCTTGCAAAATGTTCAGCTGTTTGCGGATGATGTAATTTTGTTTTTGTTTTTTAGTTTCTACTGTTATGGATCTCAGTTTAAAAACAAGACTAAAGGAAAATATAAAAGCAGATACAGTGAAATTAGATTTAACGAGATTTCCGGAACCAGCCTAGTATCCTTGTTATATCCATGGTTAGAACGGGAATTTTGATTTTCCCTATTCCAACGGACCGATCTCTCGTAATACCCGGGTTCCTTTATAGTTGCAAAACATGCTTTGTTGTGTCAATTAACCTTTGAATTTTATTCTATTCAATTACTCTTTTTTGCTTTGCAAAGGTTTGCAATAACATGTACTCATGAAGAAGACTAAACATACATTTATGTGAGGTCTTGTGTGCTTGTACTTTTCTCCAGTGTTCAGAAGTTTGTGGAGAATGCTGGGCTTAGTGCTGTGGAGATGGTGGACAAACTGCTGGACACACTGACCAATGGTCAGCACTCCAAGGCTCGCCTACGTCAGGAAGAGCAAGTATGACAATTGTCCCATTGAAATTGTAACATTTTAGATATTGGGGGGGGGGGGGGGTTGTGTCAGGGCTAGAATGAGGGATTTGTCTTTTTCCACAACAATATCATTAGTGTTGGGTTGGGTTTTTTTATTATTGACTGTCACTTTCAGGGGAGTGAATATTTCTTTTTTCATTGTGCCCTACGTAACCTATTTGATTCCAGGCCTCTTGCCATTTGAGATTTAAAATTTGTTTTTTTTATTGTTGTCTCTACCACCAAGAAAATTTTCCTTGACAATGGATGATAAAGTATATCTTGTTTGATCTTTTCTTACCTTTGGCTTTTACTTTAATATGTATATTGTAAGTTCTTTTTCTGTTCTTCGTGCATCTCTGTATGTAAAGCAGTTTTTGGTGTGGTAAAGACGCATCTGTCTCTCACATTTCGCAGAAAAGACGTGAGGAAGAGCTTGCAGAAAAGGCCTTGCAGGATGAAATGATTGCCAAAGCTCAAAAGGTAATAAATCAGGGCTGAGAATTGTCAGCCTAAAGCTGTCATTGTACTTTTCCGCGGCGCTATCATAAAAAATTCGATAAATTGAAACGCGGCCGTGGAATGTTGGAATTTTGGAGAATTATGTTTTTAACCTTACAATTACGAAAAAGTTTACTGTGTCAAAGAGAGCTGACGAGGTTGGAGTGAGATTTAGTTCAGTCTTCAGTTTTTTTCTACTAAATGCTTCACTCCATAATAGCGTAAATTCAATACATGAGTAATTTTCAGCTTAACACACTCCATTGAACATGCAAATATTCCTTTTATTAAACACAAATACATATTTTTGTTAAAGCAGTATGAAAAAAAGGGTTGTTCATGCTCGCAATGCTTGCAGAATTTGGTAATTTTGAGGGTAAAATTCTGGGCAGAATTTTGAAATTTTTCGTGTAGAAAAGTACGATGTCAGCTAAAGACGACTTCCCACTTATCGCTACCTTGCTTCCCACTCAGCAAATGCAGCTTCTGACTTTTGTATATTTTGCATTTTAATAATTTTACGTTAAAAAAGCAGACAACAACATTGCCTTAAATTCCATTCAATATGCTTGAGCATTGTTTTCAATTAAATAATGTGAGCTTGTGCACTGATTTTGGTTTTCTTCAGTTAAAAAGGGTGAAACATTGGGACAAATTGGACCTGCGAAGCTTGGTTTTTTTTCAACTTTTTCCAGGGAAGGGGGGAGCATGCCCCAAGACCTGCCTAGATTTTCTGCCTCTATTGTCACTGACCATTCTTAGCCCTGTGAATACCAGACTTTCTCCTCTTTGTTAGGATTTGCCCCCCGCTCCCCCTCTCTTTCCTTGTTGGTTCTACTTCACTTTTGTGTTGCTTATTTTCGTCTTACACCAATGGAAGTAGACTGAATATAAGTTGTAGTAGGAGATCAATGTTCAGAAATTTAATTCGATGAATACAGGTAATGAAATAGATAATGAGAAGCATGATCATATAAATTTTCAAATTTACTACAGAGTTGACACACAAAGTTCCTCTTTTTTTATTGCTGCCTTTTAGTTCATCAGTTATAGTCTTAAATTGCCTTGTTTTATGAGATGCCAAGTTTTTTTTTTTACAATGATTTCTGTTTTCCTTGACAGGCAGCAGAGGAGGCAGAACGGGCAGCCACACAGCGAGATCCAGTACAACGCAAGCTCAATGAAACGGCAGCCATCTTGTCGGAGCTGTCTCAGACACAGAAAGAGCGACTTAGCCAGGATCCCCCGCCACATCTCAGCTTCATCGCTCAACCCTCAGACAAGGAGGCAGATCTAGGTAAGCTGGAATGTGTTTGGGCGGTGTCCTTGATATTTTTTTGTTCCCAGTTTGTCATGCGCTGTGAGGGTCTATAGTTCTCGAGTAATTTGGTTTTATGTCTCTTGTAATACTGTAAAATTATTTTATAGGTGGACCGCTTCTAATCTGCCTGTCAGGGCCAGGCTAGACTGAGAGTAACACAACATTTTTGCTGAGAGACTGAAGAAATTAGAAAATTTGTGGCATCTCAAGTTGATTGAATGTCACACACTTGGTGTGTGACGACAGTAGAGATGGGGTTAAAGTAGCTCGGAGATGATGATTTGCAACAAGTTGTGACTCTTATCCGGTCAAGCATTTGAGGCACAAATCATCATAAGCTGTAGTCCTAGAAGTCATCTAGAGTTCTTTCTCAATTGCTATGTGAATTATGATTCGGCATAACATTCGTAAAGTGCTTTGTGGTCAGGTTTCCATTTTATTAGGATTGTTTAAAGAGGAAGATTGGATTGGTCCTCCTAGAATCTCACTTGAAATCCATGTAAAAAAAAAAAGGAAAAGGGGACAAGTTTAATTGATCATGTTCTAACACTGGTGTGTTTATTTATTTATTTTTTCCAGCGAGTCAAGTTACTGACAATTTGGTGACAATGGCAAAGCAAGTTTACCCAGGGGATGTGGTGAGCACTGGTGCTGTGAGGAGTGCCATGGGCATCACAAACTATCCTGCAGCCGGTGCCAGCCCTTCTGGAGCAGGTGCTGACAGCACTGGCAAGACATCGGACAGACAGAAGTCTGCTGTGACAGTAATGGATGACTCGGAGGATGACAGTGGATCTGATGACGACGACGATGAAGAGGATGATGATGATGACGATGACGACAGTGGGGATGATGATGAAGATGACAGGGGCGATAATGGGAGCGATGGGGACGGGGAGAGTGGGAATGAAGGAGCGGACAGTGTGGATGACACAGCGGATGGGGCTGGTGCTAGTTCTGGCGTTGGGGAAGCCATGGACACAACGCCCGGGGGGATGGGAAGCGTGTGAGGGGAATGTTGATCTGTGTTGTTTTACCTGGTGAGAGCCTGGTGCGAGAATGAAGTCCAGGGTTGTAGCCAGATCCAACCAGCTTGGTGCTCTCGAGATGCTCGAGGTCAAATTATCCGTTTCCTAGCTGTGGTGATGTCGCCATCTCAGGTTTTTATAAAAAAAAAATTCTAGCTGCCTTGATGTTCCTTTCTCAGATTTTTAAAATACATGACCTCAACTTGTTGTCTGTGCATACAGATTTTTTGTTTCATTATTGTAACATACGAATATTTATTAAAAACAATATATCCCTACTCTTTTCCCCTTGATTTATGTCTACAAATATTTATGGATAGTCATTTAGGTCTTGGATAACGTAATTGTAACATGAATTTACAATACTAGATTATCCTTACTCTTAGCCCCTGGAATTTCTTCTACGCATACTTACTGATAGTTTTTGGGTTTAGATAAGCCTTTAGGAATTTTGGGATGGAAAAAAACATAAATTAGATGATAAGTAGCACAGCCATAAATAAGTTGTTTCTGTTACTGTCATATTTTTCATGGTTATATTGGTTATTATTGATTTATTATTCTTGCTTCACACATTCAGGGATTATTAAAACACAAGAGCCCTCACGTACCGTTCTGAGTGTGACAATACCATTCAAAAGTAATAGTAATAGGCAGAAAACAAGTGGGAAAATGAAGTCAGACGTTACTTCAGCTATGCATAAAAGCAATCTGTAAGCTCTATGAGGCTTTTAGATACAGTGAAACTTGGATATAATGAGATCATCGGGGCTGGCCCAGTGTTCTTGGTCAGGGATGCCCTTTTTCCGGTTAAAACCGGAAATCCGGTTTTTAGGGATTTTCCGGCGCCTCCGGTTTTTAGCTTTTACACAAGAACACTTCATTGTGTTTTGTACTTTCTTACCTATTTTCATCAATTTATT
>JAUKPP010281568.1:554-13692 GCA_032273245.1 Phyllaplysia taylori
TCCCACACAACCACAACCACCTCTATAAAACCACCCCTTTTTTCTCTCTCGATATTGGATAGTCGTCTGAGACAGGTTTGACTGTACGAGAAATATCGACGCGACCCACCGGGAACATTCCCTACACTGCACATCCCTTCATCGGTTTCCTCGGTTAGTTTGGTTCGGTTACCAGTTTTACGTCCCTTGCAAGATTAGCAACTTTGATTAGCAGTTTTACATCCCTTGCAACATTAGCAACGTTGATTAGCAGTTTTACATCCCTTGCACAAGTGCTGCACAGTGGCGACTAGTAGTGGCATACGTGAAATTGTTTAAAATGAATATGAGTGTTTCGATTGTTCTATGTAGCCCTATTTAATCTGGTATTGTTAGAGACCATGTGATTGCTGATGCTATTGTACCCCAAATTTCCCTCACGGGGATCAATCAAGTTCATATTAATTTTATTCTAAAGAGTCCCCGAGGAAATCCACCGGCGTCTGTGGAGAAATTATTAGGCTCTTCGCCTTTCACTATCATGCGGTTTGGTTACCAGTTTTACGTCCCTTGCAAAACTGTAAGGTTGGTTTGGCCATCAGTTTTACGTCCCTTGCTGTAAGGTCCTTTAAGAGACGGACTACTTCGACTCTGTCTGTCAGGGCCAACCCGACACGCTGTATCACGGCGGGTGTTGATATTTATGAATAACCATAATTTGTCAGAAGTGCACGTTGAGAACAAGAAGTGAAATGCATACTTCTACCCAACACAAACAGGCCTATTTCTCTTTTCCATTTTCAACCTACAAGAGATCTTTAATGCGTGCACCGTGCACAAAGGGCCATCGAGATTTTTCGTCCATATCCGAGAAGACTTCAGAGTTGGATCTTACCTACCCTAACATCAAGTGTGTGGTTGAGAGAGATAGAGAGATAGATAGATAGATAAATATGGTACATCGACAGAGAGAGAGAAACAGTTCAAGTTGACAACGAACGAGAGAAGAGGAATAGAGTAAGGACAAGAGCAGACCAGAGAAGACTCAGAAGAGAGAGAGGAGAGCAAGTCATAGAAAGAATCAGAGGGCAAAATTGAAAGAATAGGCAAGGTAGAGAAGATAAAGAAATAAATTTGGGGAGGAAAATGACTGCACTGCCGCGGAATCAAACCTGGAACCATTGGTGTGAGAGGCCAATGCCATAACCTCTTGACCACGAGAATCTCCTCGGCTAATTGTGGACCAACATGTATTGACACAAGGACGAAGTAATAGAATAAAATTTTGGGTTGATTTTTAGTTTTATGACCTGTACAACATAAAACGCTAATTCAGGTTAAGAGACCAGCTACTATTTCGACCCGGCGATGTGGTGTAATGGTTACGCTCTTTGCCTGTCATGCGGAAGACCTGGGTTTGATCCTACGCATGGACAATGTTTTTTACCCTCTCAGCCCGGGTTGGTCATGAGAGAAAGGGTCGAAGTAGTCCATCTCTAAAATAACCTTAGTGTTGCAGGGGACGTAAAAGTGGTAACCTATTAAACCAAACCAAAGGTATTTCGACCCAGCCTGTCAGGGCCAACCTGGGCTGAGAAAGACACAGATGCTCGATCCGACATGGGAATCGAAACTCAAGTCTCCTGCATGATATGCGAAGAATCTAACAATTACATCACAGATGCGATATCAGACACATAAAAAGATAAGATAGGATAAAAAAACCCACTAAAACACAAGAAGATGAACGCATATTCTAATTCAGCTCATGTGTATTTGATCTTTCATTCATGACAATGCAAGGGTAAACAGTAAATGACAATTTTTTCATGTTCACATGTTTGGGACCACACCATAGTCCTATATAGATACTTGATAAAAAGTAAAAGTGGCAAATACTCAAATCAGAATAAATACATATTCATAGTAAAAACGGATTAACATGCACTTTCAAACAACAATTATTTAAGAAGGAGAAGTTCCAATTGAGTGCCACGTCCCTTTTTCCTCTAATGTTCCTGACCAATTTACAAAAAAGGTTCCACTCACTTTTCCAGTACATCAGACAAATTTTAGCTAAATGAAAAATCTTACACAATATGAAGGGATCCAGTGACACCTTCCTAGCTAATAGTAATATAATCTAAACTAAAAAATGTCATGATCTGATTATTTCATTGAAGAAACCATTCGGTGGTTCTTGCATGAAGGCCTATAAGTATCAATTAATCAAATTTTTCTTCATTTCCTATTATTTGGTAGAGTTAACATGAAGGACAGGACAATATGAATAGCCTGCAAAACTGTACAATTTCTTATTCTTATCCATATCAGGTCGACTCATTTGGAACTACTCGCATAATTTCAAAATCAATAAGAACTTCAGACATTCACAAGACCCCTTCCCCCAACCCCAAGTCATCAAGATCCTAATTTTGAATGATATGAGCCCTTTAAGATTTTGAAGCCAGAAGTAATGAAATCTTCCATTAAGTGCCATTTACTAAGTGGGGATCACAGTTAATTCCTCATCCTAGACAAAGGATGCAAATCTTTTTAAAATAAAATAAATGAATTATTCGCCACTTTACTAAATCATGAGTAATGATCCAAATCATCAAACTAATTTATAACATGAATTTTCACTGCATAATGTATGAATCAATGTGACCAAAATGAATATTTCAGCACCTATTTCAAATGGTAAGTGAAATAAAAAGATTATACAATGAGACGAACACATATACAAAATGCCCTCAGAAGAAAAACTGATTAAGCACAATTTTCAAAATTCAATTTACTTTTCAGAGTTCACATGATATTCTGACCTTCTACAGCACTACGGCTGCCACGGTATTAAGTTCTTTTCAAATTAAAGAAAAGGCTTGCCATTGTTAACCCCCTCTGCATTCTAAAAACTTTGATTATTATCTCCCTGCCCGCAACTACATTGATATCTCTTCCACTTGAAAATCCCACATCGTTTCCTCTCAGTACAATATCCACACACATTCACAAATAAATTGGAGAACAATTATTTTCACCAACATTCTTTTCCAACTTTCTGCAACATCTCCAAGAGCGCTTCTGTCACAAAGGTACATCGGTCGGAGTACAATACATGCAATGCTAAATACACAGGATGACTTGAGGGGATGCTCGAACACTTGCAGTAATACAACTTTATCATTATCACTGGCGCAAGGTGCAAATGGGCCGAATAAAAAATATTCATTGAACTTCATATTTATTGTTTGCTCATTATCAATGGAGCATGGTGCAAAATATTCACAGACCTTCATTTCTATCTTTTGCTGCGTTGCAACAGAAGGTCGAGGTCAAATACATCCTCACCAAGTTGCAAACAAATGGGTAGACTCGTGTCTTCTTTTCACCCAACCAAATGCTTAGTTACAGTGATATTTGAAAGCGGACAACTTAATAACACCCGAGCAAACATCTACTTGAACTAGTTGGAAGTGATCTTTCGATACCTGATACTGCAGTTGTAGAAAACAGTTTTAAGGCCTGCATATAAAATTTGAGTACTCAGATAGGGCCCATTTTCGCCCAACTCAATTGATAGTTACATATTATATGATGAAATCAAGATCAATACTCTTTACCTTTACAGTAAAATATAATACAACAATTTAAAAGCAACAATAGACCATTTTACTCACTGTATGTTGGCAAACAACAGACATTGTAAAGCAAACACACAACTCCTTACTTTGCACCTAACATGAGGAAACTACAGCCGCACTTTCGACCCCACAGTCTTAAGGGTGTCTCTTACAAAGTGTTTAGGCTGAGAGTTTTCAGTAAGAAGCTGCTTAACTATTTTCATCGTCTATTATCTCTATGCTAAACTATTTGCATCATCTATTATCTCTAGAATAAAGAAGACCATGCCTATCAGGCCCAAAATTTACATTAGGCTCACATCCCAGCAGAAAGACAGAGAGAAAATATCTTGACCCCCTCAAGACTTAACTCTTCAGCATGTGAAGCAAAGAGCCTCATCAGTGCCAAACAGGTCTTTTTTTATTGTGACTTGCATAATCAAAACCTCAAGTTGAATACCCAGCTGAAAATCAGAAAAGGGAAGTTAGGCTTCCCTCACCCATGTTTTTTTTTTATCTCCAGATTGTTTTATAGAAAGAGAATTGAAAAAGCTTTCATACAGGCAAAACACTGCTGCGAAAATTAAAAATAAAAAAAAATCCCCCCCCCCCCCACACACTCCCTCAAAGTGTAGGCCCTTAGTAAATAGCAGCAGGCTGACAAGGAATACCCCCTGCAGCAGATGCACTAGCAGTAGAGAGTGAGTTACTGACAATGAAAAAAAGTAAAGAAAAAAAGGTTTAAAAACGCATCATATGAAGTGAAAGTGAGCTGAAATATTAAAAAAATACACACGGAAAGGAAAAAATTAACTCCTCAAAATTGATGCGATATGACATCTGCTACTCTTGTCTTAAATCTAGTAGCCACTGCATGATTTCTCAATGATTTGAGACAGATGCCAGACCCCACCCAGACCACCAGTGTAAATCTAAAGCCATGACAGGGTTTGCAAGAGGATAGTAACTTGTATCCCCCACCTCCATCCCCCCTTAGAGAAATTCAAATTTTAGCAATCTTCATATTGGAGAGAGAAAAATTTAAAATCACAACAGAACACCCTAGCCTGAAGACTTCTCTTCTCAATAATAATGATAATAATAATAATAATGGATTGTATTTATATAGCGCATATCCCAATACTGGTTGTATGCGCTTTACAATTGAAGTAATAAGTGAGTGTACTTGAGCCCAGGCACAAACAGAACCTCCCCTTCACTTTCCCCCCACCACTCTCACAAACAAATAAATGTTCCTGTCTGTACACATCACTAAAAACTCACACACACATACCGCATCAGTTTTATTTTGGTTTACTGAAGTTGGCCGCTAGTCTCGACTTCTTTTTCTGCCCTGGCTTCTGAACAGGGGTGGCTGTTTTTGACGATAATTCTGCCTTGTCTCCCGACATCCCTGAACTTGATGCGGCGGCTTCCACAGACCCTTGCGATGACGCTGCCGACGACAAATGAGGGGCAGTATCTGGTTTTCCCAGCCCTGAGGAGAAGGAGGAGGAGGATTGTGCGGAGGTTCCGTCACTCGAACAGTTCCCGACAAACTCAGAAGACGTTGGGGTTGTCACGGCAACAGAGGAGCCACGGGGGGCTGTAACAGTCTCAGACCCTGCAGTCATTTGGTCACTTTCCAACCTCGCAGACTGGACAGAAAAAACAGTGGAACTCAGAGGCTTTGATGCAGCAACACCCGTCTCTGTAGGGGTTCTAGGCTTTGCTTCTTCCTCGTCTTTCTTTTTGTTGGGAATTTTCTGGTTCCTCGTCACCTGAAAGGATCACAAGTATTTCATTAGAGAGTTAAATTTCGGTGTTTTTCTTAAAAACAAGGATTAGTGGTGAGCTCGCACAAATGCCCTAAAATAATTTAAAATAATGGCAACAGTAAAATGGCCAAGTTTAAAAAAGGAAACATCACAGGGTTGCGACCAAAAAACCAGTAATGTTTCCACTCAACAAGTCTTTCATAACATGATTCGCCATGCATACAGATTTATTATATTTGTGCAAAAAATTTTCAGCACATCAAGTTAGAGAATGATATCATGAATTGAAAGCAATAACATAAAACATAAATCTGTGAACAAGACTCATGGACACAAGTGTTAGGCTCTTAACTACAACATCTCTTGAGCACTGTCAGCCAGGAGTGTGTAGCATGTCAAAATAAGCTAAGCGTCCCTAAAAAGAAAACTGAAATGACATGTGTTACAATATAGACTTGGGCATATATGAAATTTAACATTATCAATAGATGGACCATTGACAAGTCAAAATTAAGCCGTGAGCCACGATAAATTACTTCACCATTACCATCCCACAATCATATCAACCCAAATCCATCTCTTAACCATGAGATTACTCAAATAGACCTGTCCCATAGTCCATAAAAATAGTAACAAGAGCGGGATTAGCCGGAGAGGAGGAGGGCTTGTTTGTTGTTTGGTTAAGGTTTTACGGCACTATCAACATTGTATGGTCATTTTAGTGCCAGGAATTAGATTAAGACAACAGTAAAATATAGAAAGAAGCAGAAGGAGCAGACCACATCATAGCATCCGCCAACCATCCGCAGGAGGGGGCAGATCTGCACCAAAATACAATGCAATAAAAATAGCCCTGAGTTTTTCTAGCATACAATCGAGTAAGGGACTGAACTATTCATCTCAATGGTTCCCTGCCTACCTGCAGAGGGATAAACTGCTGACTGACGGAGGATGTCGAGGGCGTCTGCGACGCCCCACTAGAACTCGATGCCATCACCGCATCTACACCTGGCCGCGGTGATGTTGACGATGATAAAAAGTCTGCTGTCGACATCCCTGCAGCCGGATTTTGACTCATCGGAGGCTGGAACGATCTTGGCGACACAGCCTGGGGAGTCCTTTGCCACTGAAAAAAAAAAAAGCAACAAAAAATATATAAGCAATACATTTGCTTAGATTGGTTACAAGTTTTACGTCCTTTGCAACACTATAAGGTAATTTAAGAAACGTGCTACTTCGACCCTGCCTGCCACGGCTAACTCCGGCTGAGAGGGACAAATTACAGCAGAAAAACGAGATCATCCACATCGAATCAGTCGGGTCTTCCGTGCATAGGTGAAGAGCCTAATGGCATTACACCAAGGACGTCAGTGCAATTTATTTGAAACTCTATGGCAAATAATACAATACAAAAACAACAATTACAAGCAATAAAATAAATTTGAAATCTGCAAACAAAAATTACATTCACTAGAGCAGAAGGAGACCAAAAGGCTTATTTCTACAATCTGCGAAATGAAAAATTTCAAGAGCCCATTTCTCAGAGGAGAGTGTTACTGCCATTCTATAACACAAGAAGGAGGTCTGCTTTTTTGGTAAGTTTGGTTACCAGTTTTACGTCCCCTGCAACACTGTAAGGTCATTTAAGAGACGGGCAACTTCGACCCTGCCTGTAAGGGCCAACCCGGGCCGAGAGGGAAAAAATCCCAGCAGTAAAAAAAAACCCGGTCGTCTGCGATAGTGGATCGAACTCGGGTCTCCCGCATGATAGGCGAAGAGCCTAACCATTACACCACAGCGCCGGTAGGAGGTCTGTGGCCGAGCGGTAAAATGTTGAGGTCCCCGATTCAAGCCCTACGAGTTTCACTGGGATTTTCACTGATTTTTCATGGCTTTGACCCCATCCTTTTTTCATGACGCAGCATGCAAATGGCAACCCTCAGGGAAAATTAAGGCTGGTGCCTCTATAAATAACCCACTCCTTACTACTACTACCACCCCATCCTATCGGAGATGGACATGAAATTCAGAGGTCCCTCCAAAATAATCATCATACATGTATTATTATAGTACAACAGGAAGTAATAAAAAAAAAAAAGAACCAACCAAACAGGTTGAGCCAACACCCAGACAAAAACCACACTCACATCATTGTTATAATTCTGCTGTTGCATTTGCTGCTGGTGTTGATGAAACTGCTGCTGCTGCTGCTGCTGTAACATCTGATGCAGAGGGATGGACGGCGGCGGCTGGTTCAGGAAGTGCTGAGGTGTCAGCAGCAGGGACGTGGAGGGTGGCGGGCCAGGGCGGGGGAGGAGGCCAGGACCACCAGCACTACCTGAAGATAACAACACAGGAGGAATAACAGTAACCAGATTTTAGTAACTGTTTGTTTGGTTTGGTTTGGTTACCGGCTTTACGCCCCCTAACATACTGTAAGGTCATTTTAACTCACTGCTGGCCATATGTAAACAAAGGCATCTCTGTGTGATGGCCATTTGTAAAAAACTTTTTAACCATACAACACAGTCAGGTCATTTTAACTCACTCACTGCCGGCCATTTGTAAACAAAGGCATCTCTGTGTGCTGGCCATTTGCAAACATTTTTCTAACCACCACTATTGCTGAAAAGATTTGAAATTTCTCAAGCGGTAGAAGGTTTGGTTACCAGTTTTATGTCCCCTGCAACACTGTAAGGTCATTGAGAGGGAAAAAAATCCCTGCAGAAAAAGACGCAAATCTTCTGTGACTTGGATCGAACTCGGGTCTTCCGCATGACAGGTGAAGAGCATAACTACTACACCACAGCACCTGTTAACTGCCATCATGGTGCTAACCAATGGTCTATGTCAGACTTAAGCCATTTGTGAATTGATGCAGAATTGAATTCAGTAATGGCTCCTGCATGTTTCTATATAAAACTTTTTATAAAGTGCCAATACATTGTTTTTTAATTTAAAGAAACTGCAAAATGACCTTAGACATAACTATTGAAGAAATGATAAAGTTTCTCAAAAGAGAAAAAAATTACGAAGTCATATTCGGTTTATTTACCAAATTTGTTTATTCTGAGGTCAAATAAGGTAAAACCCTGTACTGTTCTATAATTTTTCACAATGTACTTACCTGGTGGCATGCCTATAGGGCTGAAAGCCGAGTTCTGGGAGAAGAATCTGTTCATGTTGGGGTGCTGAACTCCAGGGCCACCAAAGTTTGGGTGCATGGGAGGTGGGCCTGTGCCAGGTTTGCTTCGCTGGAACATAATGAAAAAAATACAAATAACATTGTTTTCTTAGTTGAGGTTATCAACACTATTGATACTGTAAAGTCATTTGGTTTGGTTTGGTTACCAGTTTTACATCCCCTGCAACACTTTAAGGTCATTTAAGAGACGGGCTACTTCAACCCTGCCTGTCAGGGTCAACCCGAGCTGACAGGGAAAAAATCCCAGCAGGAGAAAACCCAGATCGTACACGATCGTGGATCGAACCGGGGTCTTCCACATGACAGGTGAAGGGCATAACCATTCACACCACAGCGCCGGTCGTAAATCATTTTATCTGCAAGACGAGAATAAGGGCAATACTGTCGTGCCAAGGCAGACAGGCGTACCTGCAAAGATTGTTAATTTTTGCATCTTCGTTTACAGATGCTGCCATGGGAAATATGGGTATGGCCCTTCGTTACCTCGGCTTGCCATAGTGAAATATCCTATTGTACTGCAGATACGTCTTCCTCCCTGTAATAGAAGACGCAGAATGGGTATGGGCGTCCATTTAAATGAAGATGCCTGTCAGGGCCAACCCTGACTGAGAGGGAAAAATCTCAGCAGGAAAAAAACGGAGATCGTCCGACGAGGGATCAAACTAAGACCTTCCACATTACACCACAGCGGCGGTGCCCGTACAGTGTGGCAAGGAGCAAAAAAAACAAAAACCACCAACCATCAGTGGTGGCAGTAGTGTCAACAAGGGGGAGATCTGAGAGGGTGAAGTGTTACAGGGACACACCTCCTGAAAATGTCCTCTGTGTGAAAGACAAAGAACCTTAATAATACACCACAGATGTTGTTAGTAATCATATGTTTACTTGTTACTTTCTTTTAATTAAGAAAAAAAAAAATTCTTTCTCCTTTCTTTTTTAATCCCAGCTCATTCCTACTCTATTGACGCTGTTTGATTAGTGTAAATCTGTATTAGTGCTTGACAGGAGTACATGCATTCCGCTTTAGATTGTTTGGAGTTGTTGTCTGCTGTCTATCTTGTTAAGAGTTAGTGTCCCTGATTCCCTACTATCCTCTGCTCCAACTGAATCTTGGTTTTTTGTTACTTATTGTTTTTATTCTTGAGAATGTCTGAATTACATAACATGTGCACAGCCCATAGTAACCTAAATTTCCCCATGAGGGAAAAACAGCAATTATAATAATATTTTTTTCCCCTCTTACTTCACTCACCAGACATAGCAAAGCCATCCCTGCTGCACTTTTCGCTGCCTCCTCTCTGCTCTTGCACTGAGAGCCTTCGAACCTTCTGCCGTTGGGCAAGATGGCATTGGCTATGAATGTCATCTGAACATAGAAAAGAAACAAATAAATAAAATAAAATATTAATGAAAGCTTAAAGCAAACTAAAAAACCCCCATAAAAAAATAAAAATAACCATACAAAAAACCCCAAACCAATTAAAACATTTGCAATATATGAGATCTGGTAATGATGACCCAAATAAGCCTATCAAGTCAAAATATGTGAACAGTCGAAGAAGCTTTACATCACAGCTGGCTTCACATAACTAATGAGGGCCGGAGCTGTGGTGTAATGATTAGGCTCTTCCCTATCATGCTGAAGACCCAAGTTCGATCCCAGTTTTTTTTCTGCTGGAATTTTTTCCCTCTCAGCCCGGGTAGGCCCTGAAAGGCAAGGTTGAAGTGGCCCGTCTCTTAAATGACCGTACCATGTTGCAGGGGGCTTAAAACTGGTAACCAAACCCAACCAATGAAGATCTTTCGTATTCTGGCTGTGTAACAACAAAGTTTTATAGTTCAGAAGGAAAAAACAAACATACACTGCAGAATTTACACTGTGCATTTTCCTTTTCCAACAAAATAGTCACTTAACAGTATTTACTGTGCATTTTCATTTTCTAAAAAACAGAAGCTCAATCTTAATTGATCATAGATGGAACATGCTCTGACCTGTTTGGGCTGCAGTTTGTAATCATATGTGGGCAGCTGGTTGAAGGTGAGCCTGCAGTAATGGGCCAGTTCAGCGAGGTGATCTGTATGGGGCTGACTGCTGACCGGCACAGGGGGAGGGGCCGATGTCATATCCTCACCTGGCTTAAAAAATCTGGAGAGAAATATCCAAAAATATTACTAGAAGTATTGTTCTAGAAGTACGAGGCGAAAATAATTAAAGCCGACAATGAGTAAATAGTAATGATCATATTTACATAGTGCACGTTCCTCCGACAAGAGTACACCATGGGTGAAAGCGAGTTCATGGACCTAAACCTGAAATCAATATTTCTGATGAAAGAAAGCCTGCAACACGAGTGGTGACTTACATAAGTTATTGCTGAACTTTTAAAAAAAAACTTTACGTATCCACAAGGAAGCAAAGTAAATTATTTCCTAATCTTAATACACATAATTCATATTTAAACACTTGTTTGTACACGTACATACACGTACTCCGAAATTCATCATGTTAGAGAGAAACACACTCATTCCCTTTTGCCGGCAAGATACGCCCTCATGTTCACTAAAATCCGCAGACAACCAGACAGAATTTTCAAAAGCCGGCATATCAAACCCACGAGACCAAATCAATCCAAAAAAAATCTCAACTTCCTAGGAAGGAAACAGTGCCAGTATCCATGATAAATTACAAGTGCTCAAACACTAGAATACTGTCAAGGCCCCTCATTCTCACCTAGGAAAAAAGAGAAAAATACCCAAGAACACAAAGTTGGAATGAGAGTTGAGTCTTGAACCCCAAGACCCACAAGTCTGAATTCAGCAGTCTGACCACTAAACCACTCACATCACAAAGTCCACTATTTCATATCTAGAGCAATGTAGACATGCTAAAATTTTACAGTATTTACTGATAACTAGAGTATGCTTGACTAGAATGTTGATGCTGAGCCTAAATAAATCTCACATCCTACTGTTTCCATCCCAAAATTTCACTTGATAATGCAGACCATCTTATCTAACCTTTTCAAATGCTCTTTGTTCTTGTCATATCGCATCTATATATTGCTAACTGTTTAGCAAACAGGCGAATACCCCTCTACTGTTTTTGTACAATTCGCCCTTATGCAAAGCAACCAACGACATGTGCACAAGACATACCTTGGTTCTCCAGGCCGGAAGTTTCTTCCTCTCTGCATGACATCTGGCTGAGGCAGAAGTGGTGGCCTGTTGCTCTGTGCCTTCTGCTGGCGGTCAGCTGATCAGTGGTAGATAAGAGGGTGCGGAAGTGTGAGAGTGGAGTTTGGGGTATGAGGAGGGAAGGGAGGTGTGGGGAGGAAATTGAGAGGTTGGGAGGGAATGTTATCGTAGTAAATCATCTGTGATAATACAGAAACATCTGACAGCTTGAAGTTTTTTTCTTTTTAAAGTACAAAAGACCTGTAATTGCAATGTACACTTTGCAACCTATTACAATCTGATACTTATATATTAGCAATCTTTTGTAAAAAATAAACTTACAACACTTGTCACTGGTTTACAATTATTATCATCACTAGGAGATGCTTGAAAGCACAGTTTGTCAGTATTCTGTTTCACAGGGTTACTAAGCCAGTAAACCGAATTTTTAAATACAGTGACAAAAAAAATTATCATTTTTTCATGTGTGCTTTTCGTGCATTTTTGTTGCGATAACAACAAAAAAAGAGAGAAAAAAAGTAGATTTCCTTACCAACAGAGTATGTCCCCCCCCCTTAACAGTCCCCAACAAAAAAAACTAAAATAATTTTCATTAATCTCTTTGAACAGGCTATTGTAATGGCATAACAATTCAAATGCTTTCCCTTTTCCCTTTCTTAAGCCTTTTCACAATAATCTTTCTATCTCCATCTTTATTTCCAAACGCCAGCCTACCTTCTTCGAACAGCTCTTGTAGAGAAACTTGCCGGCCATAACTGACTGCCGTGGGAGCTGGAAAAGATGACTTTTGCAGTATCTGAGCCTCATCCATTGGCAACTCCATCTTAGCTTCCACATCTTGAACAGATGAGGACTGCGCTGCTGTTGCTAGTGGCTGCGGCGGTGGTGGTGGCATGGATGGACTGGCACTGTTCCGTGGACTAGATGAGGACGGCATCGGGTCTACACCAATCTTCAGGAGCTGCTTCAACGCTTCGTCAGCCTGGAAGTCAGAGAAATGTGTTTTCCGTTGGTCGTTTTCTCCCTAAAACTTTGCATTCTTACTGGTGCGCGTTGATACTGCCTTTGTAAATTATTGACTCTTGACCAAACTTATAACAAGATCGTGATAACACCATACAGTACTTCTTCATTTAAGAGGTGGGCTCCTTTGACCCTGCCTATCAGGGCCAGGCAGGGTTGAGAGAGACATCACAGCATCCCAACATGGAAATATAGCTTTTCTCCTTTGCACAACAGGAAAAACACAAAGACACTAACCATCGTTACGTCACAGACGCAAACTCTGCTTGAAGATCATAAATTGTTTAATTCATCTTTTTCTGAGGGGAAGGGGGGGGGGGGGGGTACCAAAT
>JAUKPP010281569.1:0-10636 GCA_032273245.1 Phyllaplysia taylori
CCCCCCCCCCCCCCCCCCCCCCCCCCCCCCCCCCCCCCCCCCCCCCCCCCCCCCCCCCCCCCCCCCCCCACGGCGGGGACGTCTTGTGTAAGAAACAAAGATTTTCATAGAAATACATGCTTAATCATGAAGATAGAACATGACTTCAGAAATCCTCAACAGACATTTTTCAAATTCCTCTCTTTGCCTCAGCGCACACACAAAAGAATTCAGTTTTCTTCGTAACAAATCAATGTGCACAATAATACTTTTAACTAATCCTGATGGTAGATGTAAAGAACATTTATACTACAGAACACATGACATAATCAACTTGTCTAGCAAAGAAGTCAAAACTCTGATCATCACAACAAAAAACCAAAATTATAACAAACAAAAAACTTGACAGTGAAAAAACCAAACAAGTAGTGAGAAAAAGTTGGTCCACATGATCAATAATAATAATAATGATCATAAACAAAATCAAATACAAGTAAATCTGAAAAGAAAGAGGGGGAAAAAAGTGAAAAAAATACAAAAAGAGAGAGAAAAAGTTGGCTGAGTACATCAAAACTAAGGGCAGGCTCAGGGCATTTCTGTACATTGTTTACCGCACCCTACACGTCATCACTACAGCCACTTTTGAAATATTCTATGACAACGATATCTTGATGAAAGATAGGTCTATTCTATCAATAAAAAAAGTTCAATTGGACAATTAATGTGTGTAGCCTACTGTGCTGCCTAAATGGAAATTATAACATTTCATTAATCAAATGGCCAATCTAATTCCCTATATGTGCAAGTTTGTTTTTGTATCTGATGTACGAGTATAAACTACACCAAATGTGACTTTGAGATCATTTCCCTTTATATTATATGTCCACTTTTCATGTCAAGTCAGATTTGTTGGTTCAACTAAAACTAGGTTTGTGTCTAAGCCTGGAGGTATTTCACTTATTTCATTTGCTCGTTTTGGGGCTTGACAAGTCTTTAACTCTAAAGGGCAGCAGACAAGGTGATTGGAATGATAGGTAGTAGCCGAAAAAACACCCTATAGGGCAAAATATGCATTCAAATTAACACATTCATAGCTTAGGGTCTACCAGTATCTCAAAATATCCCCACTCGATCAAGTACAATAGAGCTGGCCCTAACACTAAAAATAGCATACATCATCTGGAAAAACCCAGGGTTTTCCCAAAGTAGAGGTGGGCAAAACTGTTATCTCAATGCACTACATAAAAATAACCCTGGGTTTTTCCAGCTGAAGTACAGAGTTTGGGAATGAACTATTGTTGTATTAATTCATGGTATAGTGCTGTGTTCACATCTTGCCTGCAGAACCTTCGAATGAATTATTTTTATATTTACAGAGGAATAATATAAACAAATAGCAACATAAATCAAATAAAGCAGAAAAAAAAACACATGAATGGGAGAATTGGCCCCAAAAAACAATAAAGCAACAGTCAATAGAAGCTTAAGATAGATTTAATGTTGACGACACAAAATAAATACATGACTAGATTTGACTCAAATCGAGATTTCTTTCTCAGGAGAAAGCAAAACATAGAATATTCTATACACATCAGTCCATTGGACCAAGAGGTTAAAAAGTTCCTTTGGAATAAATAAAAACATGATGCAAAGAGATTCAGAAAAAAAGGGGTTACAGAGAGAGAGAGAAAGAGATGATATGGGAGAGAGAGAAATGAGATAGAGAGAGAGAGCAAGCAGCTGTGTGGGTCGACGCTGAAGCTTGTATCAAAGAGTAGAGGCTAAAACAGCCAAAAAAGTGAAGTCTCAGTAAACACAGTAAACAACTGAGAACTATGTAACTGGCTAAGTAAGGCATGCACAACTGTCAAGGTGAGGAGAATGTCTCTAGAATTAACTAAGCTATAACTATAACTCGTCTCCGAATGTCCACTGCAGAGATTTTATTAGAATTTCCCCCTGAGTTGGATCAATATCTGGCTCATTACAGATCCATGGATCCTGTCTTTAAAATGCATGTACAATTCATCTTGCAAAAAAGGGGAAAGATTTCTCTCTTTTGCTACTGAGTTTTTAAAAAGAAGCAAAAATACAACAAAAGATGTACTATTCATCCAAAGAACAAATGAACATTCTCTGAGTTCAAGAGTTATGAAATTCAATTTTGAGCTGTGTCAGTGTAACAAATTCCTTGTGAGAAGGAAGTCAAGGAAGTCAAAGTGTAAAAATACAAGCCACAGAGCAATACGATGATGTGTTTGAGCTTGAGAGTACAGAGCTCTGTATAGAATCTTCTCTGAGTGGAAAAATATCTAACACAAGATCAAGGCTTTACAGTCTTTCACTCTTGGTGAAAAAGCAAAAAAATGAAATGCATTGCAATAACTTTTTGTCCTATTAAGCTTAAAGGAACGACCCAAAGAAAAAAAACATCTCTGTGTAAACTGAATATGACTGTACATTGTACAGAGACTTACGTCTAGTGTACCTTATAGGCCCAAACAAAATAAGGTAATGGGACATAAATATCATCATGTAATACTTTCCTAACAATGATGTCAACTTTTGCATGGAAGTCTCCAGTATACATCAAAATTGAATAATTCAATTTTCTTTTATTGTGCTGAACCGAATGACGGCACCGTGCCACATATTGTGTAAAAAAGCTTAACCCGTAGGTAAAGTAGACCCGAGGCACGACAAATCCAACACGACACTTTGGTGAGATTTATTTGTAAAAAGCTGAAGTTTTTTGGCTTTCTGCAAAATTGTGAAAATGCCACCTACAGAACTCCCCTATCTAAGAATCAATATGATCATCGGAAGACACGAGTACGGCAAATGTCACATGGACAGGGAGAGCTCAGAACACAGATCCACTACCATAAAACCTGCCTTTGTCACATTTATCACAAAGTCAGTGAATAATCTTCTTTATGTCGTTGTACAACAAATGTTTAGAATCTACGCCTCTTGCAGTGGAAGACATTTACAAGTGAACAAAGAACACCAAAGGCAAAATAGTGCAGATGTGGGTAGTCAACTTACATTTATGAAAAAGGCCTGATCATTTCCTACACACGATGCTTAAATTGTGCAGTACTAATAGTATTTCGGATTAACAAATAGATGAAGTGTCCCTTTGATAAGTCGGAGAGACCCTGGGTATGTGCCAAGTTACAAAATCCTGGGAGAAAAGTCACCATTCACAAACAATGACGGTCAGGCGCAAATGTAAATAAACTTTTTTTAAAAGATTGTTTTATAGCCTAAATTGCCAGAAAAATAAGTCTCAAGTTAGACACTGTGTTTAGAAACCATGACGTGCTATCCCATGAGCCTAGAACTTGCAATAATTCTATCTAAGGGTTTGTGAAGAGACACACCAAAATCTTAATCCACAAACTTAATTCATAGGTGAGAATGGGAAAGGAGTTTTGGAGGAACTGGACACTGAACATTTTTTAGACTATGGGCTAAATAAATGCATTCTGAGGGTATCTCAGAGTGAAAATAGGACACAGCTTCAACGAAAAGTGCTGCCATTTAAACAACATTTAGAAATGTTGTTTCTCCCGGGTTGAACTAAAAAGCGGAGACTCCCCACCCATGTAAATTGATATGCAAGCAACAGCAATAACTACATCCAGCATCAGCGACAGCAGTGAAACAATAGAACTGTCCCCAACACTAAAAATAGCATATCTCCTTTAGAAAAACCCAGGGTTTTCCCGTTCAAGAGGGGGCGAAACTGCTGCTTCAATGCACTGTATAAATATAGCCCTGGGTTTTTCCAGCTGAGGAACCGTGTTGGGGAATGATCTATTATATGTGGACATAAAAGGCAAGGAAGACCAAGCAGGAAAGCAAAATTCATTTGAAGGCAGATAACCCTGTGTGAACGTCTTACACACCGGCACACCAAAGAATGGACTGATTCAACCATTCTGTCGATCATCGTCCATCCTTAAGGCTTGGCTCAACATATATCTCTCTCTATATATATATACTCTTCAAAAATAGAAACAGAATAGCCGCTTAAAAATAATTCTGTGAGTTCATTTGCTCCCTCCGTCCATCTTAATACTACACAATAACAGTTTAGTAGGCCTACTGTGAGCATGCACAGGATTCAGGTTTTGTGTTTCTGTTTTTGAAGAGTACAGAATTAACAATGAATACAAGAACAAGAGGCAGATTTTCTGTTATGTACATTTTTCTGTTGTATATATGTACATTATATATGTATATGCTTTAGGTATGTAATGATCTACATACAGGAGAATGTGCCCGTCAGGAATGTCTGGGTAGTGAACAGAGGGTAAGAAAATAGTCGGCACCGCTACAAGTCGCAAAACGTGTAACTGCACGAGAACAAGAGAGGTGCAGATGCAAGCTTTGTCACTTCTAGCGGTGATTTGTGTATCTTTGCTGTTGAGAATTCATAACCAACAAAATCATTCGTCAAACTTTACAAATCTGAGGTGCATCATGTATACAAAAGAATTTGTAGTGGCAAGGTATGTAGCAAATACGTGCGTCGCTAAGGGTTGAATTCATTCTTAACCGTAATAACAATGAAACGTATTCCTGTGTTGCACAAAAGCAGATAAAGAAATACTGGCAAGGTCAGAGTATTAGTATTTTACATCGCAATCAATTCATTCAGCACATCTCTTCTCTACAACAAAGGTGGGGGTTCTCGTACTACAAGTGACTAGAATACACATCGCAGCACAGATAAACAACACATCATCCTGGCTTCTGTGCATTGACTTTTCACAGAACATGACAAAAACATCCATCGTCTGATACAAGATGCACGGATGTCTTCACCTTCTGACTTATTATTTTGTGGCAAAAACTATCAGAAAGAATTTCCTGCAACAGGCAAATCAGGTATCTTATCTTTCTCATCTTAATTCACAAACACAAAGCCAGACACACAGACAGCAGCATGGCATACGGAAAAAATACCTAAACATTTCGTTTGTATATACAATCTGAGACTCTGTATGGCATGATAAAAAAAACCTAAACAAATTGTTCCTGTAATTCTCTCAACGCTAGGTCCGTTTCTGACTAATTTTACACAGGAGATGAAAAGCTGATTGCGAAAAACTCTTTGCACTGCTACATGCTGTAAGATTAAATTAGAAAATGTCTTCTTTCCCACTGTGAGTGGCCCGTAATACTGGGTCATGGAAAGTTGCCAAGTAAAGATAATGGCAAAAAAGAACACTAAAAACAATTCCTCTTTTATTTTTTATTTTTTTCAAAATTCCTTATTACAAGTTTGGAGAATTGCATCAACAATATGTCTGCTAGTGTTTGTAGAAGCACAAGGAAGACTAGATCAGATGGCAAATGTGGAAATCACATCGTATTCATATCCTGTGTAGGAAAACAGAAGTCCGTCCTCAAGAGTATGTCATCGTAGTTTGCATGAATTAGAAATTTAATGGCAGAAGTAGAGAAAGATATTGAGAACTGCATGTGCACTGGCATGAAGCAGTCCTCATGGCAAAACCAGTGGAAAATACTGAGAGCAAATTAAGTAAGCCAATACATAGGGAAAATAAGGGCTATTAGTTCTAAGAGATCTGATCACTTATACAGATCATGGAAAGGACTAGGATGGAATGCAAAAGAAAATTGACAACAATAAATTCTCTTAAACAGGAACTGTTAACTTTCACTGAACTGATACAATTTGACAGAGATTCAAAACCAAATAGGTTGACATATTTCACATCAGCCTGCTTAAGTGATTGACAGATGTTTGACTTGAGAGCTCAGTCGATGGCAGTATGGTAGAATATAGCTGTCCTCAAGGTGGCAACAAACAACGTAACTTTTAACTATGTTAATCATGATTAAAGAACAGCATCGTGTTACTTGAATGTAGTCTAACTTGGGCTCTGTGCACATAGTATTTCTTTCTTTATCCATTTCCATGAATTCCGCACTTCTGATATTGTACCAAAGCTGATGTAACAAATTCCTGGCTATATCTGTGCTCTTATCAAGTCATACCAAACAGACAATTGATAGCAAACAGAATTCAAGGAGGAAAAATGAAACTCAAAGAAAACAAAAAGTAGAGCTGCTTGGAAATGACCCACTGATGATACAAACATCTCATCAAGCACATCCCGCGTCTCTCAATATAGAGGTGATAACTAGATAAGAAAAAGAAATCCAGAAATCCAGTTATTCTGTCCTGCTTATAAACTGTTGAATTGCTGAGGATGGACACAAAAGTGATTCAGATATCTGGATTTCTGGATTTCTCCGAAGAATGGGTATCTCTGTCAACACCATCCTCAATACATCATTGTTCATGTACCAAGCAACTGAAGTAAGGAATGTTTCAAATAAGGAATCTGTGAGACTCTCGACAAAGAGTAATGGAAAAAATGTTCAACATGATAGTAACACTGTAACCCCACTGCTGGCACCATCCTCTTGAAAATACTTTGGTAAACAACATTGAAGTGACACATCCGAGTAGTTCTGGGAAAGTACAGGACCGACCATCCAAAAGGCACACATCTTTCCTCACCCATATCCAAGTACATGTTTAAAAAATATACATCGATCCAACAAAGTGAGCTGTTAGAATCTCAAATGTTTGGATTGTACAGAAGGAAGAAGAGTATGTAGTGAAATATTTTGGCATAGAGACGAGTTTTATTTTTTCCACAAATCCAACATTTCCTTCCCACCTCTCAACTGTAGTAATATAGACACATAGCTATAAAAATGTCCTTGAGCATTATCTACACGCGTTGTTCATAAAAGCCTCCCTACTCTCTCCAGGTAACAAAGGGCACAGAGCCAGAGTTGATCTGCAGTACTTGAGCGCCAACTGTAAATTCTACAAGGCTGGGCTGGGTGGAACTGGGGTACTGTAGCAGTCATTCCACATTCACCCATGTCTCTATTTAGTTTTGAGCAAACAAGCGAATACAATTCTATTTGGTGTATGTGTGGGGAGCTTCTCTCACATAAACTTGTTGTGTATCAGAAAACCACAACATGTGAGTTTTGGAAGAGGGTATCGCTGACAGAGTAGGGTGTGGGATCAAATTACCACAATAAGTTCAAATTGTGAAAAAACAATATTTGGGAGAATGTGGAACAATCCAGCCATTATGCCAATCCAGTTTTAGAAAGTGTCATCTGTTTGATAATGGTCAGAAAAGCTAAAACATTCCCCACCTTCTCTCCCCCTTATGTTAAAGAGATACATAAACAAACAATGACTGATGTGCGAGTTACAAAATCTTTCGCCACCACAAATGACAAAACTTGCCGTGTTACCCTTGTCAACAATACATCTCAAAACTTACAAGACGACAAGTCTTGAGAAATACAGAGCGGTAGACTTAACAATGAGCATGCGCAGTATCCAATACGGAAATCATAATTTCCTGAGATTTCATCTTTCAACGAGAGCCAAAAGGACACCCAGAAATATAGGAGTACTTCAAAAACAACAAACCAGAATCTACAGGCCGAAGAGGGGAAACATACAGATAAAAAACAAAACACATTCATGATTATAACAGGAGCGTGATCAAAACATTAACATCAAATTCAATAATTTCAGTGACAATAAATCTTAAAGACTTTTATTGCAGTTCGCTGTGTAGGACTAGAAGGAACACTTTAACAACAAGACTTGTCCACATTAAACGGCTTTGGTACATCAACAATTATCTTGCCAATGAAATCTATGATACCCACACTTCACCAAGTGATATGGACATCAGAAATGCAACTTGTTCCTAACGTATCTTCGTTGCTCAGTTTTTGCTCACAGAAGACGTAGAAGACCTAGCAATACATGGTATAACAACACTAGATTCTAATTGTGGGCACAAACACAGGCACATTGCTGAGATAGAAGCACAGAGGGTGGCAAAGCCGTGCTGATACCACGCAGACCAGATGACATTGGATATGTTGCAATACTTGACTTTGAGACAAGCCATGAAGAAACTAGAACTTAATCCAGGGCCAACACAAACACATTTTGTTGCTTTGTTGGAGATTACTGGCACTGTTCTTTTTTATAAAAAAAACCCCATACCCTTTTACATAAAAAAGTATTTTACAAAACTTCATCACTATAACGAAGTGGGCCATGGCAAACCTGGCTATCTTGGTTTTTTAGCCGAACTTTTTCAAACATTGAAGTTAAACAGTGTTTATGGGTCTTGATAATGTCAAACAAAAATCTAACAAGGCTTTTCAGATCCCCTAAAGAATTCTGTCAAAATTGACATATGATTTTCTTTGTAACGGCAGGCCAGCTCTTTGGCTTGTTAAAAATAAATTTAACATGTGCACACCACCGTTCCCTACGACAACCCTTACATAGATATCTAGATATACCATGATATGTGATAGAAAATCCTGAGCTCTAGGCCAGACTGTCCCATCTCCCAACACACATCATAGAGCTATGGCACGCAATAAAGACAACGTTTCAACATACACAAGGAATCTTATCATCCCGCCATTTCCTTTCTCACTTTACCTCAAGGTAAATTCATATAATACAGTCTCCACAGAGAACTCAAATACTCCACCCTGCAAACGCAGCAGTCACAGACTCCACAATCAACCATCCCTTCACTCGCTATTCTAATTATAGCAGAGGCAATGGGATGGTCGGGAGCAGCATGCACACTCGCCAGCACAAGGACAAAAACAAAAACATTTCTGAGCCATTATTCCTTTCACGTCTGTCTACACATCTTTTGATCTGAGCTACTTCCCACCATCCACGTCCCTCCTTAGAACTTCCTACTTTATCCTCTTGTCTACAAAACTGCCGCAATAACAATGGATAATAATAATGACTGCATTTATATAGCCCATATACCTATCTCGAAAGCAGGTTCTGTGCGCTTCACAATCAATTATTACCCGAGCAGACCAAGTATTTAGAAACCGTGTGAACTTCATAGGAAGCATACAATAAATAACGTCACAAAAACCTTCCAGGATTTCACCTGGCAAGACTTTTCTGTCTTCCACCACAGAAAACTGTGAAGCTCTCTCGAGGTTTACGGCAGTCTCAAGGATTCTGGGCTTGATGGGAAAAGTCTTTGACGTGAATCCGATACATCCATGGAGTATGAAGAACTCCTCTTAGAAGAGATGCGGCTATCAAGATGACGACTTTGAAACAGCCGACTCCTCCGTGGTGGATGACGACTCCGTATCGTTCAGCTTCCTCCGTTTGGCGTAATACTCAATACGCTCCTCCAGGCTCTCTGTGCGAGTCAAAATAATATTACGTGTTATTCAATGAGAAGAAAGTTGATGCAGAGGATCTAGTTTAGCTTGAGACACTCCACATGGAGCGCAGGCCATCAACAGGAGCTTTCTAACAACAGGATTGACACGGAGCAGCAATGAAAAAGGAGGAAAAACTACTACTACGGCAAGCAGGAGCCTAGCTAGAAGAGTCGGAGGACATGCCCCCCCCCCCCCACCTCCAGGTAAATTTGTAAAAATATGCATTAAGTACTGCAATGCTATCTTCTAAGTTCTATCACAAGCAAAGTCATACATATGAATCCTCATGAAAAAAACACGTAAGCTGCCATAGGAAAAATCTCAACTTCGACAAACTATATAAAAAAAATTCAAAGTTTTACAGCATAAATCATATGGATAAAAAAAACACCTAAAATTTCAATAGCTTAAATTATAGGCCTATGGATAAAAAATTATCTCAAACTTCAACAGCATTAACTATATGAATAAAAAGAAAACCCCCACTGAAATCCTGCGTAAACCCAACCGTGCAGCACTCACCACACATCTGTCTCTTGAACAGCGGCTTGTACACCCGAGGTTTGTTCCCCGGGATGATCCACTCGGATTGGTGAAGTACCGGAGCACTCAGCTCGTTCCACGGGGCAATGTCCGACTCTGAACACACAGAAAAATAATAATGAATAAATCAACATTGACTTTATTAACCCCCTTGAGGAAAGTTGTTGTACAACAGCATTATCAACATCAATCAGATACATGTCCTCTAACAATACAAGAATATGAACACTTTTTCAATATTACTCTCATAATGTATGGCTGACAATTCATCATCCCCACACTTATAAACTATGCGTTTGAAAACATCTCAGCAGTAAACACTGGGTACTATATGTAGTGCAATAATCTAAAATCCAAACTATAACATGAACCAGTAAATCTCTCACTGCCTTCTAAATCAGAAACAATTTCATTACCTGTTTCGACCTTTGCAACATCCAGTTCCCCAAGCATTCTCTTCAACATTGCAGCTCTGAAATAAAAACAAGAAATACCCTGTCAATAGCTGCACAAATTGAAAGAGGAAAGAGAGTGAGAGAGAGAGAGATAGAGAGAGAGAAAGAAATAATTATTTGTTAGTTAAAAGTTATTTATTTACAAAAGTACCAGCTTCTTTTGCTATTTTAGCCGAGAGAGAGAGAGAGAGAGAGAGACAGACAGACAGAAAGGAAGAGGGACAGAGTGATTCCGGGTAAAAGAATAACACCAAGGCAGAGAGAAACAGAGAGAGAGAGAGAGAGAAACAGAGAGAGAGAGAGAGAGAGAGAGAGAGAGAGAGAGAGAGAGAGAGAGAGAGAGA
>JAUKPP010281580.1:0-10635 GCA_032273245.1 Phyllaplysia taylori
CCCCCCCCCCCCCCCCCCCCCCCCCCCCTTGTTAGCTTTGAGTGATTTATTGTAGAAGAGTAATCTTTCTTGGAGAAACAACTTTTGAAATTTCAGGGGTATATTTTTATGAGCTGCAGAGAGAAAATTTGCATTGTGTGCACTTATAAGATAAGATAAGATAAACTTTATTGTCCAGATAGGAAACTTTTTTTCGTGGTTACAACAAGGACACATGACTTAAAAATAACAGTTAATGTACATTTATGGTTTTGTATATTTATGTAGACATTTCAACTAAAAGTGATGATAAAAAATGTCTTGAAAGAAACATGATAATATCATTAGTGTATACAGTATACATTATATTACTATAAATAGAGAAAGAAAGTGGCTTGTAAATTAGATACATGCATTATTTTACGGCAATGCTTGGTGTATTAAGAGCAGTGGCTGTGTGTAGTCAAATGATCACAGTTTAGAACAGCACTAGTACGCTTTTGGTTAGGTTGTATTACCAGTTTTACGTCCCCTGCAACACTGTAAGGTCATTTAAGAGATGGGATACTTCGACCCTGTGTCAGGGCTAACCCGGGCTGAGAGGGAAAAAATCACAGCAGCAAAAAATGCTGATCATCCGCATGTTGGATCAAACTCGGGTCTTCCGCATGACAGGCAAAGAGCCTAACCATTACACGACTGCCAGTTACAAGTAGGCATTTATCCTTGTAACCCCAAAAGCTTCTAATTGTTGTATATAGGAGGCAGCAGGCACAAAGTTAAGTTTTTGTTCCACGACAGCTGCCTTAAGGAAACTTAACTTTTGTGGTCTTTGGCCATGAGTGTGAAAAGTGACATAATTTCCTCCTCACAATTAGTAACTACCCTTTTACAGTATATGGAGAAAACAGATTTTTTTACTGGGAAACCTTTTTATTACATTGGTCAGGGATAGGCACCGTCAGGAACTTGTTACCGGCGCTGTGGTGTAATGGTTAGACTCTTCGCCAATCATGCGGAAGACCCTGGTTCGATCTCCGGTGGCAGACAATCTTGTTTTTTTTCTACTAGGATATTTTCTCTCTCAACCCGGGTTGGCCCTGACAGGCAGGGTCGAAGTAGCCCGTCTCTTAAATGACCATACAGTGTTGCAGGGGACGTACAACTGGTAACCAAACCTCCCAAAACCAAAGGAACTTGTTGTGTAATGGTCAGTCTCTTCACTGTCGAATCCTTGGTTTTGATTGGTTTGGTTTTGGCTTAACACTTTTGTATCACTCGGCTCATATATTCGCCAACCTAATTTCACCCAGCCAGTCACTCAGCACATATGCACCAGGCCCCTAAGCATTCACCGTAAAACCCGCATAGGTTGACATTGCTGAGACTATTGAAGTCGCGCTGAGTAAAGAGAAAGTCGACTTAAGGGATATAGATAGTACTTAAAGAAAAGTTTGGAGTTAACAGACGTCGAGAAATGCGGGTTCTACTGTAGATAAGCACAACAACTGTATCACCTAGACAACAAATCGACCGGTGCTGTGGTGTAACGGTTAGGCTCTTCGCCTGTCATGCGGAAGACCCGAGTTTGATCTCGAGCACGGACGACCTTGCTTTTTTTCTGCTGGGATTTTTCCCCCTCAACCCGGGTTGACCCTGACAGGCAGAGGCGAAGTAGCCTGTCTCTTAAATGACCTTACAGTGTTGCAGGGGACATGAAACTGGTAACCAAAGCAAAACCAAAGACAACAAATCCTGTAGCAAAGTGAAGCCTATGTAGCCTCTGTTATCCATAATGGCTAAAACAGCCAAAGAAGCTGGGGCCTCTTTAAACAACTAACTTCAACTGTTATCCATAATCTCTGGTTTGGTTACTAGTTTTATGTCCCCTGCAACACTGTAAGGTCATTTAAGAGATGGGCTACTTTGACCCTCCCTGTCAGGGCCAATCCGGGCTGAGAGGGGAAAAAACCCAGATCGTCTGAGATCAGGAATCGAACCGAGGTCTCTGCATGCAACGTCAAGAGCCTAACCATTACACCTCAACGCCGGTCCATAATCTCTGATTTGACTCTTGTGAAAACATTATGCTGACTCAAGCATGCTTTATCCCTGTGCAGATATGGTGTGGATGAGCATCAGAACGCCGGAGGCTCGGCAAAGAGACAAGCAGGCAACTCAGACCCTCATTGAGTTGGTGGCACGACCAGAGACACAGGCGCGGTTGGCTTGTCGGTCCAACAAGAAAAAGGCAAGTCAAAGGGCTGGAGGAGTCACTAAAGTAGTCTCCACCTAAATATATTGCAGGGGAGGGCTTGTGAGTATTCATTTGCATGGAGTGGGCGTTTACATAACATCATGGTGCTTCCAAAATTGCCCAAGTATAGTGAAGTAGATGATCAACAAAACTAAAACAAGCAGTCGGTGAGCTGATGCTTCTGTTCCTTGTGGCTGGATGTAGATAGTTTTGAATCCAATGAAAACTGAATTTCTGAATTTTGGATTATATATTATGTGTGGATTGTGAACATATTTTGGCTGGACTGATTTGTCAATTATTCAATTTTGCTCATTGGTAAGATCTTGTTACATAACATTGCCTTTTCACCAAGTTCTTTATATTTACAAAATTTGCTTCTTTTTATAATTTTCTTTTTTACTTTTTTAAAAACAATGATTATGGGTCGCATGAGATGTGGTGTAATGGTTAGTTTCATCGCCTGTCATGTGGAGGATCCGAGTCGGATCCTGAGCGCGGACGATCTGTTTTTTTCTGCTGGGATTTATTCCCTCTCAGCCCGGGTTGGCCCTGATAGGCAGGGTCGCAGTAGCCCGTCTCTTAAATGACCTTACAGTGTTGTAGGGGACGTAAAACTGGTAACCAAACCAAACCAGATGTATAATAATTATTTTTCGTGTGTGCTCTGCAGGCCATCTGGCAGGAGATCGGGGACGAGATGACTCGCTTAGGCTTCCAGTTTGAAAACCCAGGTGACAAGTGTTCCCAGAAGTGGCGCAATTTGGAGCGCTCGTTCAAAGACTACGAGATAAGTCGCCAGATCCCCGACCATGGACCCAAGCGCGTACCAGACTTTTATGAGGAGCTCAAGAACATCTTGAAGGAGAAACACATGTATGAGAATATGGTCGGATCGGAAGACGAGGCTATGAGGAGTGCGCGGCTGATGGAGGAGTACGTGGAGATGGAGAGCAGTAGTGATAGTACTAATAATAGCGCAGGGGCCTCATTGTCGGCCGGGACGGGGAATGGTGGGCACGGGTGTATTAACGTCGAGGATAACGCCGGTGCGGAGGGGGGAGACACCGCGGGACATTTTCTGAGTTTGATGGGCGTGGATGAGGACGGAGACACAAAGTCTGTCCCATCGTCGTTGTTTGGTGGTAAGCGACTTCATGTAGATGAAGCTAAACCTAGTCTTCCTAACAATGCCTCGGCAGTTGTGCATAATTTGAATAACAGCAGTCATCAGGGCGGTGGCGCTGATGCTGAGAAGGCGGTGAGTGAGGGCGTGCAATTTACTAATGTGTCCCATCAAGACTTAGACGATATTGGGGAAACGTTTCCAAGGTCGCAAGCACTACAGTCTACAGCAACAACAGTTATAGCTGCCTCTACCTCGGGCTGTGACCCCATAGTTTGTGCACCAGGTTCCGCGTCAGGGTCAACATCACCGCCCTCTAGAGGAACAAGCGGAGGAAAAGGCTTGTCCTCTCGTATGTGGGCAAAAATGCGCTCTCAGTCTCGGCAGATATCTCGTCTGTGTCGTGAGGTCGGGGAGGTGAAGCAGCTACTGATTGAAGAACGACGCGAGAGAGAGGCGGCTCGGTCTGAGGCCAAGCTTAGATTTGCTCAGCTGAAGTTGTTGCTGGAGGAAGAGCGGCGAGAGAAGTCCAAGTTCATGTACGACACGCTACGCACCCTGCACTCCGTGAGAGATAGGTCGAGGCGGAGGGCGGGGACGCCGAGGAAGAGTCCAGAAGACGCAGCACAGTGATTGTTATTTTTATTGATAGGGTACTCATATGGGTTTTTCACCCTTCAACAAATAATTTTAAAGACCTACAGAGTTATGGCAGCCTAGCTCTGTACCCGGGGAGTGGAGAGCCTTAAAATTGGCCACTTGTTACTGCAAGAGTGCAATGCAGTCTCAAGACCTCTCCGGACCAGACACAGTGATTGAGTGAACCATGTACTCAGAAGAGGGTGTGGGGGTAGAGGGGAGAAAGGTATAGTTGAGTACATCAATGCCTGTCAGGCAATTTGAAGTTCCTGAATAAGAAAGGATGGTGACTGGGGTATGGTATGGGGGTATTTGTAAAAAAAATTTATGGCTCTTACCTTGGGTATTGAAGAGACAGATGTTTTATTTCTCACCAAAATTTCAGATCTTTAGGATTAGTGATTCAATTCATGCCGTTATATTGGTCAGTGGCACATAAAGAGTTAAATGACTGTATTAGAATAATACAATGTACATATATAGTGTTGCAATGTCATTGAACCAAACTCAAGCGCACAAACAGGTTCAAGGGTTTTGTTTATACTCCAACTAAGAAAAAGATTTTGCAGATTGTGCTCTAATGAAGGGCTGTGTTTGACATAATATAGTTTTTTAGAGATTGTTTTTTTTTTTTTTTCAATTTGGTTGTTGTGTTTTTTTCTGAAAAAAGTGTGTGTGTGTGTGTGTTGGGGAATGGGGTGTAATTACAGTCCAGTGCAGACTACTCAACATGTACTAATTGTACTATAAAGTACGGTAGTCTGTAAGATCTGTTTGACGAAAATTGAGAGAAAATATTTTTAAATAAGAAACGCAATCATGTTTCAATGCAAGATTTTTATCCAGTCTATACCGTAAGAGTTCATGAAATGCATCATCATGATTATCATCATCATCATCTGTTATCAATCTTCATTCATCACAGTCATCATCATAGAATTTAACTTTGTCATAACTTTCATTATCCTTTCCCATGAACCTCCTCATCCTCCTTCTATTCCTCCTCATCACTCCTCCTTATCATCATCATCAACATCATCATCATCCTCATCACTCCTCCTCCTCCTCTCTTATGAACCTCCTCCTCCTCCTCCTTTTCCTCCCCCTCCTCCTCCTCATCATCATCATCATCATCATCATCATTCCTCCTCATCATAATCATCATCCTTTACTCTCCAAATCATGATGACGATCTTTATCATCTCATCCATTATAACCACAACCTTGACACTGACCGAATCTCTCTCTTTATGTATGTCCTTGACATTGCATGATTAAAGTCTCTATTGGCCTTTATTGCCTACTGTGTTGACTGTTCAAGATGAAGAACACTAGGTTGTACGACTCACGACAGTTGTCTGCGCCTAAATGCTAATGCACAATGCTTGGGAGGTTTCTAGAGCGGAGGTCTGAATGTGTGTTTACATGATCCTGATCGATAATACCGTAGAACATGACTATAGTGGCACACGCTACAGCGGGACCTTAACAGAATCCCCCTTCTTTTCCCTATGTAAACTCAATTACCTGTGCTCAGGTTTAGCGGGGTAAAGAAAGTTCCGAGAACTCGGATACAGTGGGATCCGGGAGGTAAAAGTCAAATATAATTCAGCTGCTGTGGGCAGGGGGGCGGCACCGAGAACTTAATATAGCTACCATTGACGTCATAGCAAAATCGCTGCTCTGCAGGAAAACCCAACGTGCGTCCTCGACTTCTCGATTTTTAATTTTGGGTCGCGGGTTTTGCTTATGTTGTCATTAGTGACTGAACCAAGGGCGTCTTCCTCTGCATGGGAGGTAATCATGTGGGTTTTTAGAAATTTTTTGACAATTCCCCTTTGCATTCTTATAGCAGGGACTCGACTACAGCGGCATTTTTCTTCTGGAAATAAAATTATTGCTACAGCCATGCTCTACAGTACATGTATGTTATTATACGGTGATAGAAAAGAAAACTTCCATCATGAGAGGAAAATGTTTGATGGAGAGTGCCTTTCTGTGGTGTATGTTTTGGCAGACACTGCTGTATCTTTTTATTTATTTAAAAATAAATAAATGTACTTGTATTTTGCAGGGAAAAAACTTGTTGCCTTTGAAATGTTAAAATTTGAAATGTTTATGAATTTTGGTTGCCTTGTTGCTTGACTCTTGTTCAGCATGATCATCTCAGGAATATTAATAATATAATATAATATAATATAATATTAGGCCTGTACATGTACTATACATGAGTGGTGTCCTCTGTATGGCATTCTTGGTCCACATTGCATTTCTTTTATTGATATTATTCCGTCCCACAATGCTGGATATGTTCTTCTATTATTATCAATTATTCTTTACACGTGTATTTTCAGCTAAAAAATTGATGTATTGAAAATTAAACATTTGTGAAGAAAAGAGAACTTGCGTTTGTGAAGTGCTTAGCTTTTGTTTATGAATAGTGTTTTTGTTTTTGTTTTTTGTCCTGATTAGGTTACATAATGTCTAAGAGACTCACCCCAATGTCGAGAAGAAAAGTGGTCGTCTTAGAGATGGATAATAATACATGTAGAAAGTATGTAATTTTGGAGTAAATGGAAAGTGGTCGTCTTATACAGCTGGTCGTTTGAGCGGGTTCAACTGTATTTGTATTACCTTTCTGTCGTCCTCTTTCTTGTCTTTCCTTTCCCTTTCTTCTCTCCCTCCCCTGGGCCAGCTCAGTAAGCAAGCGTTTAAAGATTCTGTCAACAGAGAGCAGGAGGTTGTGTGGGCAACACAGTCCTTGGTTCTTTTGGTTTGGTTACCAGTTTTGCATCCTCTGCAACACTGTAAGGTCATTATTTTAGAGACGGGCTACCTCGACCCTACCGGTCAGGGACAACCCAGGCTGAGGGGAAAAAAACCTGCAGATCGTCTTCGACCGGGATCCAACTCGGGTCCTCCGCATGACAGACGAAGAGTCTAACCATTACACCACAGCACCGGTGTCATTGGTTTCTACTTCTGCTCCCAGCTGCTTAGATATTGTTAGTTAGGCTCGACGCATATCACAAGGAGATGGGAGTTGGATGGACAATGGATGGGGATGGATCCCCATCTCTGGTGGGAGAAGAGTAGGTCTTACTAATATTAATTCAACATGTATAGCGAAACCTCGTCTCACGTGGGGCGTCGATGGCCGAGAGGTAGTGCGCCCGCCTACAGATGGGAAGGTCCCGGGTTCGAATCCTGGTAGGATCCCTGGGATTTTTTCGGAGTTTTCATGGCTCCGACCCCTGTCCTATCGGAGATGGACGTAAAATTCGGAGGTCCCGCCTCGTAAATGACCTTACAGAGTTGCATGGGGCGTTAAACCAAAACCAAACCAACTCGTCACACGGCCCACCGCTTTACCGCCATTCCTGTATACTACCTGTTTTTTTGTAGTGTTTCTGTTTGGTCGCTGTATAAAAACTGGAAAAAAACCTTTGTACCGCCATCCGCCAGTACTTCACGGGGTACATTATATCTTGAGTAAACATAGTAAATAATGCCCGTTATACCGCCAGCTCAAATCCATTAAAGTAATGCAAAACCCACTCTCACTTATGCCTTATTTGGCAAAGCGTACGTTTCGCCAGTGTGTCGATGCACGCAATATTGAGCCTCGCCTGCCGCGTGGAATGACACACGACTCATCAAAAGGGGGATAACTGCGTAAATTAGTTAATCATGTTGTGCAATATATGTATAGCCTCCCTTGTTCTGCTCTCATTGTACCGCCATAATTCTCGCTCTATAAACTTAATAGCGCCAGCTTTCTAATGGTCCCATGGTTGGCAGTTTAACGAGGCTTTACTGCACATCCCCCACGTACTTAAATTTCTCTGTTCCAGTTGACAGGAAGTCTCTTGTGTTTCAGGGGCATAGTCCTAATTGCATTGAAATAAAAACCAAGCAGGTCGATATTTTACAAATTCTTCGAGTATAACTCGATTTTTGGGTGTCGAAGTAGATGCAGAAAATGCACCCATCAGATTCTGGAATTGCCTCCCGTCGACGAGCAGTCATCAAATCAAGTCTTAGTCTGAGACACTTCATAGTTCTATGTACATGCAGGGTCTTTTTTTAATTATTTATTATATTGATGTATTCTAAACTGGAATAACGTTAAAACGGAAAGTGATAGAAGTAAACGGTTTTTTGCACATTATTTATTGACCATTTAAGTTTTTTTTGGACTCATTTATAGGATTATGTTGATAGAGAAGGCTGTTTAAAAAGCAGTTAGCGGAATATGGTCCGTTTTAGGTCATGGCGTCAAAAGAGCGCACTGGTATGGTATACCATTGAGATGGACAGGTAGGAGCTATCAGAAGGCAAAAATTAGATACATGTAGTTAAAACTGTTTTTCCAAAAGTTGTAATGTCTTCCTAGCCCTGGCTTCATGTCTGACGAAAAATAGATTTGTGTTTAATTGTTTGAAGTCAAAATGTGATGAATGTTTCTTTGAGCATCAAATGAATGAAATCGTCTTTTTTAATTGACCGTGTTTAATGCAGTTCGCATATTCACATCTTACTCTCCTTGTCATAGCAATTCACATTACAAACTTCTACCAAATTTTGATACCAAATTCTGATTGAATCTCGGATGATTGAGCTTTTCTTTCTGTGCTCAGTTGGATTTTTCTCAGATTATTATGCAGGCGCACGATATATCATTGTAATGTAAACGCACTTGGTGAATGCAAGATTAGCGTAATTTCTACGTGCGGAAAATCGAGGCCTGTTCACGCAAACTGGCGCTGTCGCGCAGACTGTACAAGAAATCGATTGATTTTGGTACAGAAACAAATTGACTGGATGAGGATTAATGTGTAGAAAACAGAATGATTCTATCTCCTACCGTCTTTGAGTTATTTCAGTTTAGAACCGATCTATTTAAAAAACACCCTGTATTTTAGCTCTTTGAGTACATGTAGCATGGTTGGTACAGAGTCAAAGTCAAAGTAGGCTAGACTTTCATTAAAAATGGATGTGGACTTCGACTTCATCAGCGCAGAACTGTAATCTGTATTCTGCACTGTCCCCCTTTTCTCTCTTTCTTTTAGCGCTGCATTCTGCAACTGCAACGTTGTGTTTTTTTATGCGCCAAAAGCCTTTGGGGGACTAGGATTGTAGTTTTCTGCACGTGTTCAATTTAGCACTTTCCGCGATAGGTTTACATGTAGGCCTAGATAATTTTCGATTTCTGCACAATTTTGCAGAATTCTGCCTTTTTTTCTTTTTTTTAAAGGAAAAATCAAACCCAACAACAATAAAACCAAACTGGCAGATTAAAAATTTACACAACAAACATGAATACAAAGCCTGACGACTAAAGAAAGTTTAGTAGAGTGATCTTCCCCAGCACAGATTCCTGTTTGGTCAACTGACGGGGACAGACAGCTCATAGACTCCTAGTAAGGCGGAGCGTGCACTGACCTGTTTTGTCAGTTGCAGGCCAGGCTCATCTATGATATACATTTGAGTCTAGCCTGAGACATCGAGCCATGAAATAGAAAAAAAATAATATAAAAAAGTTGGAGGTGTTTCATTCGCACAATACAGTGATGTCATAGCTTAGTGAAAAGTTCACAGCTGTGTTGCCACACAGATTAGTGTTCACCTGACCTGTCCTGTCACCGGTTCATTATGTTTGGGACTGCGAGGAGCTTGGATGTCGATACACCCTCCACGGTTACCAACTGTAACAGAACCTTACAAGAAAAATTGAATACCACCACCCCAGCTGATCCCCAACCTTCCCCTGAAACAACTTATGCAATGTCCAAGTGAGCTCGCGGGGACAAAAAGACGAGGGGTCGTTTTTTAGGAGGGGTGACGACATTCACGTGAGTTTTCCTACTCTTCAATAATCTTTCATATCACTACTACTACCGCTGTCACCTAGTGGACAGAGTACATTATGTGCATAGAATAGATTATTATAACGTAATACACAAGTACAATCCCTTTACAGTGACGTCTCTACATAAGAAAGAGTATTTAATTGGCTTTGATGTTTTTTGTCTCGTAATTTGTCGAATAGACAATGGTGGTGCTTTGCAAATAAATAAAAAGAAAAGAAAAAAGGCTGAGCAGTGCAGTGAGTAACGCGTTTGTTTTGTTCTGCGTCGCCAAGCGTCGAAATCGACAAAATAAGATGGCGGATTTCCGGAAAACTAACAATGGCGGAACCTACCGAAGTGGCTATTTGTACTTCCGTCTTACATCTCTTCTGTGATCCAACCTGACTTTGAACATTAGTGTACAATTTCTTATTTTGGCCGAGCAAGCCTTCTACTTATACGTGCATCCATATCAGATTATTCAAAGTCAAAGGTTGGACACGAATCATCAAATACTAATGTTTCCAGCAAATCTTTTTGGTGGTCAATTTGTCATGGCAATAAAACTCCACGCTCTCTCTCTCTCTCTCTCTCTCTCTCTCTCTCTTTCTTTCTTTCTTTCTCTCTCTCTCTCTCCCTCTCTCTCTCCTTCTCTCTCTCTGTACTTTTAGCGCGTTCAATTCTGCCATGTCTACCCGTATTCTAATGCATTTATCTCTTTTTTTCCTACCCCCTCCAAACAAAAAAAGAAAAAGAAGAAAAACCCAAGAATGGAACCTTTA